>JAJHUR010106227.1:0-15728 GCA_027495735.1 Lutjanus campechanus
AAGTTATTCTTTAAGGTCACACTTTAGACTTCCCAAATGAGCACCTTTATCAGTAGATTCTGCTTTCCAGGGAGGATCTATGCTGTATAAGGGGTCTTTTGAGCACATTGCATCATCTAGTCAAAAAGCATTCTTTTTCCTTCTTATCTTTCTCCGTAGGTGGTAATGTTGAGGAGGATTGGGATCGTACAGTGCACTTCAAAGGGTGGCATCTCCTCCTTTGAACTATCTCGGTGGGCAATGGGGTAAAGAGTTGATATTTCAGATGGAGTTTTGGCAGTTTGCTCCTGTGGAGTTTGGCAATTGAATAGATGCATCAATATCTATCAGTGTAAGACATGAGTTAGTACAAATTAAGATAATCCACAGATTCTTCTTTTTGAAAGGCAAACTTGCTCCCAGGAATGTTCCCAGGAACGGACCCAACCTGCTCCTGTTGCCACTAAGACAAAGCCACTCTCTATCCCATGTTTTGGACCCGTTGGACTTTCAACAACACAGGACTTTCACACCCTATCCAAGCAGTTTTTGTGCTCAGACTTACCCAAACTGCGATCGTTTCACAACGTTAACCAGGTGTTAAACGAGGCTTTCTGGCACCGTCTCTTTTAGCCAATAGAGGGTACCTTTTGCGCCTGTATGAGATGCCAAGGGGCCATGAGAACAGGTTGTCTGAGTTGTTTTTTTCATGCATCTTTGGTAAAGAAATACAACTAGAGCCAGCAGTTGCAATATGTGAGGTAGCCCCTGCAGAAGTCTCACTGTTGGACGCTCAGACCGATGCACTGGCTTTCTCCTCACTACTAACACAAAGAATAGTACTGTTACACTGGAAATCTAATAAGCCACCATCTTATTCTTCATTTGTAGAACATCTTATGGCATATTTAAAGCAAGAAAAACTTAAATACTCAACAGCAGTTTCAACTAAGAGGTTTTGGTGGACATTTCTCTTCACTGTTGGTCTTGTCCGGTGTGGATGTTTGCTTTCCTCAGTGTTAGCTGCCCTTAGGGCTGCAAACATCTTATTATTTATCTTCCTGCAGGGTGATCAGTGGTCTGTCAGGCCTCTGGGGCTGGTCAAGAAGAGAAGACTGACTTCCTACAAAAAAAAAAATCAATTTCCCAGCAGAATGTTGGAGATTTTGCTGAGCAATCTTGGATGCTTTTTGTTATCAAGATTGGCCGCAGTTCAGCACCCAGCACAAGGTCTGTCCCATGTGCTGGTAGTAACAGAGCATTGTTTTTCACATCTATTCCACACATTGAACATGTGATGTGTTTTCGGTGACTCATGATAGATGAGTTAGTCAGGAGATCGTAACTGTCTCCTGTTGTCATCATCTGTTTTCTGTGAGCTCAGAACCATAAAAAGCAGCATTTTTATGTTGCAAAGTGAACATGTTTTAATCACAAGCGCTGTCACTCGATTGGAGCAATTTCCTGTGCCTCTGTAAAGTATGAGGTTGCAAAGTAATTGAATTTGGGTCATAATTAAAAAGTGCAAGGAGCCATGTGATCTCTCTCCCCCATGCCTTTCATCTTTGTAATAGCATGGCAGTTTACGTCTAAGAGGCAACGCTTTCATCACTGAAATTACTAATTTATAGTGGTCTTCCATGCTTTATGTGCCATGTAAGGTACAGCAGAGGCCTTATTAAATTGGATATGCAGTTTAATTTGACATTGACAGGAAGAAAACACAAATGAGTTGAGGATCAGTCACGGAGAGAGCTGGCAAGGAGGAGGATGGGCAGCAAAAAGTACATTAATGGCAGGGTTAATACAGTAGATGGTTCAATGTGGAGACTTACTATAGAATCCAAGCCAGTTTTCTAAATTTAAACATAGTAGTAGCCGCTATTATTTGAAAACGTGAAGTTATAGTGAACCTTAGTTTCCGCTCCTCTATAAAAGCATGGTAAACATGTTTTCATGGTTCCTTGAAGCCCTCTACCCTCTTATTTCCCACTTCACAACTGCAGTGATATTTCAATCATCACAATATCATTAGACAGCAATGCAACTGTAGAGTCGTAACCTCTGAATAATTCAGAATGGTAGTGGTGTAGAGGGATAACACAGACTCAAAGAGACTAAGCATGACAAAGAGTATGAAGCAATGTAACAGACTGCAGCATAAATGAGGGAGGAAACTATAGGAAATGAAATTAGATGAGAAAGCGGGGAAAAGACTGACAGGGCAGGCAGCTACAGTGATCAATGGCGCTAAAAATGGCTGGGACGGCTGTCGACGTGTTCTCCACCATGTGTGATGTTTGCAGTGAAGACAGGATTATTTGTCACATGTATTATCTGAGCGCTGTGGCTTTGTTTGATGCTTGCAGTGTTGGTTGTTTGTGAGCTGGCGATATGTGAAGATGCTACCGCTGCACTCAGTGTATGTAGCTATGAATAACAGCATCAGCAGATGTGGAAAATGGTGAGTCAACTGGGCGGCCACTTTCAACTCTAAGTAAAGTGCATTTTTTGTTGTCACTTTTATAGCTGTGGTTTGTCAACACTTCATTTTCAAGCCAATTATAAGATAGATTTATTTTGCTTTATGTAATACAGGGTTGGGGAGCAAGATTGAGTTGAAGATCCCTTTTCTCCCACTGATTAAAAACATTAAGATTATATACAGCAGATTGGTTGAATAAATGAAAATAAAACAAGCTATTTTGCATGGAGGAGTGCTGAGGATGAATTAAGCAGTCTCACAGCCTGAAGAAGCTGCTCTGTAGCCTTGCGTTACAGCAGTGGATACTTCTGTATCTCTTGCCAGATGGCAGCCGGATGCACAGGCTGTAGCATGGGTTTGCATTGTCTTTTAGTGTCCTTTGGGCTCAGCGCAGGAGCCTCACCTTTCCGATATCACTGATGCTCGGGAGATTGGTACCAAACCAATGGTGTTCTGTGTTGTGAGTCCTTTTCCATCAACATAGAACCAGACCTGTTCCGGTTCAAGCACCTAATTCTGAACCGTTCAGAGCATTTCCACCAAAAATAAAATGGTTCAGAAACCAAAAAGTTGGTTCCCAGCAGGAAACAAAAACAGGTTTTCATTTGGAACTCAAGTGTGAGCGTCATACTCTATAAGTGTGCATTGTGTAAGACCCTGTCCTTGATTACAATGATTCCACTCAAAACTGGTCAGCTCCACTGATGTATACAGGGGTGCATGTGTTTTTCCCCTTTTTCCACAAATCAACAATCAGCTCCATGGATTTGCTGATGTTGAGCCGGTTGTTTTCTGCGCACAACTCTTCAAGACCGTTGATTTACTCTCGATATGAAGTCTTATCGTTGTTTGAAATCTGGCCGACCTGATTGCAACCCACTGTGGTATTTTAAGCAACCACCACAGGTGTGGCGTAGGTCGTCCTTCCTGTTTTTTGTTTTCCCTGTTTGCAAACTGAGCAGATTTCAGCAACATAACCATCAATCTTGTGATCTAGTTTTGTCAAACATTCATTTTGGTGTCTCACTATGAGGAGCACAGCATTATCAGAAAGAAATCATTCACTGCCATCATGGTCATGCTGATTTTCTTGTCAAGATGTAACCACATGGTTCCCCTGTGAATGGGTTTGCTGCAGCAACACTCATCATTCAACTTCTTGCATTTCTCAAAGCTTTGCTGTCTTTTCTGATTTCTAGTTTGTTGCCTAGCTTAATGCAGCAGTGGAGCTAATGGAACTAATTGGTCACCATATATTAGCGCTTAGCTTATTTATCAATCAATCAACTAGCTTACTCTTCAACACATAAGGTAGTTTTAGAGTTTGAGAGAATACTTAATAAATGAAAAAGTACATCCACTGGTCACCATGTGTGTAGTTGAAGCGCTAGCACCATTAGCTAGCTAAGTCCATGAACATGGGGACTGACCATTGTTCTATAGTCGTTCTATAGTTCCATAGTCTGAAAAAACGTCCCATTAAACCCAAAGCACAATTGTCTGAAAGCCTGTTACCCCAAAAAGAAAAGCCCACTGCTCTGAAAAAACGCAAACTCTCCATGTAATTGCTACTTTATTGACTGCAGACCTGGCTAATTTTCTGACCTTACACCGAACAAGTGATTTTACTGTCAAAGACAAAGTCCCAGTGTCGAAATAAAGTCATGAAAGTTTTACCTCAGATGGTGCACATCTCTGTCACCCAAGTGGTTAGACGTAGGCTGATCAAAAACTCAGCTGGAGCTGTCTTAATAGCCTACAGTCTTTTTGTTGTCTGGGTTGTTCCAATAAAATCAATGTTTGATAGTATATGTTTGATATTGGGGTTAGGATTAGGGTTTTTCTGAGAAATGGGTCTTTGGAGCCTGTTTTTGTGATAACAGGCTGTCGGATAAATGGGCTTTTGTACCAGTGGGTCATTTTTCAACTTTTGGGCTTTTGGAATAATGGGTACTCGAAACAATTGCATGGCTCTATGAAGATCGCCATAGCTTACTAACTAGAAATAAAGTTTTCATATGCTTTTCAGCGTTTGATGAAATTTATATTAAGACTTTGAGTTGTTGCTTCATGGGCAAAGCTTCATACTGGGGGGCCCATCAGTTAACATCTCTCCAACTGCGATGGTTGTGATTGATCTTGAGCCCAATTTAGGGATGTGCTGCACTGAGCTGCGCTTCACATTTGTCCTTTGAAAAGTTTTTAAATTGTATGTCAGTGGGCCCTCCCTGGCCTACTGTCCTGAGTGTGGACTCTGTAGAAAATTGCACCTCCTGGGTTGACAGCCAGTCGCTCAGATAAGCTTATCAGGCAATAGAGTAGTCAGTGTAGCCCCATTGTGAGACACTGAAAAGAGTGTTTTTAGAGAATTTAACGTTAGTTACCCTGTAACCCCTGTTCCCTGATAACACGATTGGGATGTCTCACCAGGCCAGAAATACCCACGTTGCATAATCTGCAGAGGAGGTGGGCTTATCTTGAATGACGAGTGACGCTGAGTCGATCCCTTTTTTTTTTATGGGGGGCAAAAGGCTATGTCTGATGGCTGCAGGGTAATGATACAGAAGCCTCTGGGGGTAATGCTGAGAGAGCGTTCCCCACAGTGAGACACTCCTGTTATCAGAGAACAGGGGTTACTTACTGCATGAATAACCTCATGTTATCCAAAGTTTTGGAAATTGACACAGGCTGGCCACCTCAGTTTTGACAAATGTAAACCATCCTCACCAAGAAAAGTGGTCGTATTGATTGTCTGTACAAGCAACTTATAACGATCAGTTTTTACGATGTATTGTTTGGCACCACATCTAGTGGCACTAGTCATTAGGACTCATGTTTAGTTGGTTCCTATATGTCTGGTACCTACTTGCAAAACAGATTTCGGTGCTTAATTTTGGTGCCTCCTGAGCTATGCATGTGCCATTACTAGTTAACATTATGGCAGGACTCTCTACACGGCTATGACAGCAGGTAACAGCAGATAATAACAGCAAGTTTTGCTGTTGTTTCGTGTTAAAGTGGTGTAGTTTAGTAAGGTTTTATTGTATATATTTATTTATATATATTTAAGCATACTTGTTGTTGTTAAGTTATGGTTGTCCACTTCTTCAAGTATCAGTTCAGTCTCTGGTTCTGTTTTAAAAGTATTGTTTTAATAATAGTAAAAATAATAAACTTTGTATAGCACATTTCATATAATTGCAACCCGACAAGCTTTGCACCAAGTGCTTCACATAAAAAAAGACGTGAAAACAAGGATAGCATGCAATAATAAATGTCAAATTAGATTTTTTTTAAATTACTTGTAAAAAATAAGCTATAATGAGGATAGAATGCATCTTCACATGGATAAAACCCATTTGACAACAAAGAAAGAAGATAAGGATGGCAATATAATGCAATAACATAAGATGGAAAATAAAATCCACCGAACAATAATAATAAAATCAAGGAAAATAAAACATTTTAAAAGAAGTGCACCCTAATTAGACCCTAACTATGACAGGAGAATAGGAGGAAATGGCAACGTAGTATAAAGAGTGCACTGAAAAGGCAAACACCAGCCTTGCTTTAATTAAATGGTGCCATTAACTTAATTTATACTTGTCTTTTAATTTTACTTGCTTACAGAGTTTCCAGTGCTTTTCTCCCTTGTGCTTGTTTCTTTCTGTAATGTTTACTTGTTTGGGGTGTTTTTTTGTTTTTTTGGTGGCATTAATGTACAACTTGACACAGTTAAGTTCCTTTGCTTACTTCTCCCGAGGTAATCAGGTTCCTACTTTTGAAAGTAAACTTAACTTGTTCATTTTTACAGTGTGAGAATGGGTCAAACAAACACAGGACTTTTAACCAGGAAACTGGATTCAAGTCCTTTGTGAAACTAAAAGTCAACAGTGGCTTATTTAAAGTTTTATGTACGTGACTTGCATGACGTGACATCAGCTACTTATTTTATATCAAACCGCAACCTTTTCGACAACCTAACCTAGTAGTTTAGTGAGCCTAAACTTAACCAAATTGCAGCCTTTCACAACAGTAACCATGTGTTTGATGTCACCTGATTTATGCCGCGTGAACTACATAATGTATGCTTATTGCTGGTTCTCTCCACCGGTCATATATGTCACTTTGGGGGTCATTTGCATTGATGCATTCTGTCGTTTAGGTATGAGGATGTTGGTAAACAAGGTACCGTCTAAATAAACTTTAGCATGTGTGAACTCCAAATGTTAGTGAGAGAGGCTGTATTCATAAGATCTTATGAATTTATAGCTGCACCAAACAAACACATATCCCCCCACACTCACACACACACACGCTCGTAAGAAGCCAGATGGCCGGTCTAATGCAGAATCAAACAGCATGTGACATTTGTTTATTTATTTTTTTTGTATCAGTGTTGCCGGCCCCCACAATGGCGGGCCGACGTTGAAGCCCCCGCTCCTCCAGATGGCCAGACTGCCCCCGGTTCTCGAGGTTCTTCTGTCTCAGTGACAGGATTTAATGCTGCCTTTTTATTTCTCTCTCTAAACCTCAGATTCTTTTTAAGTCGTTTACTAAAGCCTGCAGAAACTGGCGAGTGATGTCAGAGTGCAGATGGGGCAGTCGACTGAAGCGACCTGCCAGTCAGCGCTGAACAAACGAGATGCGGGATCATGTTCCATTAGCTGTTTTGGACTCTTCTGCTCCACTGCCCCGCTTCTTCATAACACTGAGATCATTACTTATGTAGTTTTGATTGGTTTTCCCAGGAACCCATGAGCATTATTATGTCTGTGTGGTCACTGATGCACAGCATTTTTGGTCATTACTTATTTTGAAAAGACAATGTTCCTGTTTTTTTGTTTTTTTTCCACTGAGTTCGCTGATGGTTTGGGTTCATTTCATTTTACAAAAGTTGTGTCAGTGCTTCCTCTTAACCCCTACCCATTGTAATATGCTCCACTCGGACAGTTTATTCATGATGGAGTGTCCGGCAGCAGACGCCAAAGACCTCATCTCATTACAGGACCTTCTCAAGCAAAGAACATCAGATTCGATACAACAGTCACTCAAGACATTAGCAAAATCTATTAGCTAAACAGGGCTGAAGGAGGAAACTCACAAAATAGAAATGGGAGGGTTTTGTTTTTTTTTGTTCTCTTTAGTCTTTCTTTTGGTGCTTTGCCATCTAATACAAGTAAAGGGGGCAAAAGTACACACATTCTTTACTCATGTAGAAGTACAGATATTTGTGTGAAAATGATTTTGCTAAAAGTCGAAGCACTGATTCAACTTTACTGCAGTAAAAGTTAAAATTGTTCAGGCTTTGAAATGTACTCAAAGTAAGAAGTTGCCCTCTGAAGGACATTTCTACTGACTGTGTGCAAAGCTAACTGAGCTTCACCTGTTCTGTACGACCGAGTCTCCCTCCCTCTGCCTCTCTATGTGTTTCATCTTATGTCTTTTTTGTCTTGTTACGTCTCTTTCGTCTTGTTACATATTGTATGTGGTTTGTCTTCTTGCATCTTTTTTGTCTTGTTATGTCTTTTACGTCTTTTTCATCTTAGTGCATCTGTTCTGTTGTTTTACATTTTCTTACGTCTTTTTCGTCTTGTTACGTCTTTTTCATTTTTTTAATGTCTTTTCTTTCTTGTTGTTTCTTCCACACGGTTTTCGTCTTATTATGGCTTTTGCGTTGCTTTTAGTCTTTTTTGCCTTTTATATCATTTTCGTCTTAATACATCTGTTACATTAAGGAATAGTCTTTTCTGGGTGTTATTGTTCCATACATTTAGGGTGAAATCAGTCTTGATGTTGGGAAGGCGGCACAGAATGATCCAAACTAAACAAAATCAACAATTCTCCTCAAATGCAATAAAAATTAAAGCAACAAACTTGTTTTGAAAATGTTGGGAGAAGAAAGTACAGATATATGAGTTAAAATGTAAAGAGTAAAATTAAACATTTGTCAGAAAAGTAAATATTTATTTGTTACTTCCCACCTGTGATACTAAAACATCTAATTCATATGTTTCCATCAGACTTGGAGTAGCCTCCACTGTTCCTTTCTGAATAGCACTTATTATTTCAAAGCTTCAAATCTAAAACTTGAATCATATATAGCAGTATTCAGTTTTGATTTAAAACTCAGATTGAAGTTTAAGTGTACATTCTGCAAGAGGATATTTTGTAACACATTCCTAGGATGAAATATACAAGGTTTTCCCCAACTGCAGATTAAAATATGTCATCATGAATGTTATATTCTTTCTGTACCATGTAGTTCTTGTTTCAGTTCATGTTAAAATAAGAAATTGTGTTTGGTGCTGAATTCCAAGGGCCTAGAAGTAGGTAGGGATAGATACGTGCCTACATGTAGCAAAGGGTCTCTTTTTACTGCAAAAATATCTTTGATATGTGAACAGAGTCCAGCGTCTCCATAGCTGCAGACACGTTCATTGTCCCCACCAGCTGTGACATGAAACATCCACCCTTACTGAGTTATTTATCCACTTTTCACTGCTTTTTCTCAGCGTTCCCCTCGCTCTCTCTGACCAGATTACTGTATACGCTTTTCATGTTTTATAGTCTTACATCAGTGCGTTAAAGCAGATTTTATGTGGCTTTCCAGACACCGATCAACAGAATATAAAGCATTTATGGTCAAATTCGTAATAAATCTCTACAAAGTGATCTAAATTAATTACAAATATAAAAGACTTGTTTGCATAAGCATTCTTCGCCTCCAGGTCAGTATTCTGTAGCATCTTTGGCAGCCGGTGGGTACCGGTGCTTCAGAATGGAGCTACAAGGCATAGTGCTTGAAATATGGGACACCACTTGTTGCGTCACTGCACACACCAGCACCGAGGCTGTAGGTATTCCCATTCCTACTCACGGGCTATTTCAGTACCAGCGTGAAGTTCTTACCTGCACTGATATCAGATGAGTGGAGAAGTGCAGAAAATTTGCTACTGGATTATTTTTGAAGCTTCATATACGGGAGAAGTGTAACGTTACTGTCACTCTTTTTCTAAAGTGCTTGTCATAACAAACCGATGACGTATATCTTGCATCTAAATTAAACAAAGATATTCCAAAAGATCAGATAATATTTGTACACAAATCATTTACACTAAGTTCTGTTGACACTGGTCAGGAGCTGTTTGTAAAAACACCGGGACGATTCCAAGAGGAAGGAAAATTTCAAAATAAGATCTTGTCTTTGTCCAGCCTGTGTCTCCTAGACATAAATGAGCTCAATTTAAGACCAGTGTGAGACTTTTCCATTTCCTCATTCCTCTTAAATTCAGCTCCTGAGAAACAGTCTTTGTCTCATGTGAGCCCGAGACTAATTTGAGCTCAATTGAAGATCTTACAATGCTCTATTATTTTTTTGTCTCACTGCACTGATCTTAAATCTATCTTCAATAATCAGCTCTTGAAGTAACGGTGAGCACTAAAAGAAAACTCTGTTGTATTAAATGAGAACTTAAATTTGTCTCAAATTAAAGTCTTTATGCTCTGTGCTCTGTTGTCAAGGAGAAACCTCTGAGACACCTGTGAGCGAAAGATCTCCTGCCTTTCTTTTATTTTGACCTTAGTAAGCTAAAAATAAGAATCACATTTGTTTCTCATAAGACAAAGAAAAGACGATTGTGAGAAACACAATTTATTTTCCTCTGGATCTTTCCCAAGTTGTCAAATACTGGTGTTTTGGGTTTGCGAAACATCCCGAACACAGCAAACTAATAGGAAAATAAGAAGGTATGGGCAGAGGGCATACAGGTGCCGCCACACGCCTCTGGTGGATTGTGAGTGATGATTGAGAGGAATTAATTTTGTATGAGTCTATGCATCATTGTTGTTTGGGGAAAATCCGGGAAATTCCAACAGGTGTTAAAATGTTTTGGAAGACTGTGAAAAGATGCACTTCTTTTCCCGCACAGGAAGCCGTGTTTCAAGTTCACAAAGCATTCTGGGGATTTTCTTTAGACTCTAAACCGTCTGAAAACGCTCTATTCTAATCTGTCAATCAGCTTTGCACTTCTGGGCACTGCGATTTTTCTTCTTAACAATCTAATTAAACACACAAGAGGTAGAGTGATAGCTACCAGCCGATTTGATATAACATAATTTATTAGCCACCAGACAGGATCTTGCTGCTTCCCAGCAGCATCATGTAATGCAAATTAAAAGTTTAAAGTGCACCAGTTTGATGCATTTAAATGTTAAATGTATGCCCCCGGACCACCCTGGATGGTTTGGAATCCCACCCCCCACAGCACAGTTTCACAAAAGAGGGGTCCCCAAACATCATTGTGCATTGGGCCCCCCAAAAAGCTAGAAACACCCCTGCAGGTTCATAGAGTTTCATAGCAAGTCTGCAACAGCGGGAAGTGATTAAATGAGTGAAATCCAATTATAGAGTGTATGTGCAAAACAGCCATGTATAGTTATCAACAACAATAACACACTTTTTTTTAATCATAAAGCCTGTCTTTAAATACATACTGTATGTGCTTCTGTGAGAATGTGTTCAGACCATCTGTTGGAATTACACGTCTCATAATTCCTGGAAGAGACCATTTTCCCAGGTTTGGAGTGGGCGTGTCTCCCCATCACCACCGCTGATTACCCACTTGCTCTGGGTTCACACTGAACGTGTCTGCAGCATTCGTGTGTATGTTTTTAAGGCATTTGCCACACTGACGTGAATCCCTGGTGGGCCCACTTGCATCGTGTGTTTTTTTTCTTTTCTTTTTTTCATCTGGGTTTGTTTATTTGGTCGAGGTTGCTTTCATCCTCTGTAATTTGCTCTTGGCAGATTGTTCATTTTTCAGTCACAGAATAATTTGCTTAGCACAGAAATGCGAGATAGCTGCATTCAGGTGTGACTCATATGTGAATTTACAATGGCTAATGCTCGCCTTGAGTGCAATCCCGAGCGTTAGTCAGCAAAAACATGTATGATTACAGTCGACTAAGGCACTCTCCCCTCAGTTTATAGTGCTCGCAAACTGCCATCATGAAGTTGTTTAGTCATTCAGTCTGGGAGGTATGTGTTTGATGAGACCAAACTATGTAGTTTTCTCAGAATGCAGTGTGAATAGTGATTTCCCCCTATAACAAATATTTGAAAAAGTAAGTTTGGGCCGGTGAGAGAAAAAGATCTTTAAAGCTTATTTAATCCAGTTTGGCTGAGCAAATACTGAATCCTGCCAAAAACGTGTCCCCAATACAAGTCAACCCTGCTTACCTCGTCTACCCTTTCATTCCGGCAGCTGCATTCTGGCGTCACAGATTTTGCTCTCAACAGATAGCATTCAAATGTGTCCCGTTTAGTTTGGGGAAGTGGCACTCATTCAGCCGGGCCATGTCACGCCGTTCCATCTAATCTGTGCTCCTCTTGACATATTGGCTTGCGTCTGTTGTGCAGTACGCCATTTGACAGTCAAAATCAATGCGGCTTAAGTAGAGATCCTGATCCAGCAGCAATCGCGTCAGCAGCACCTCCCCTAGGCTCCTTAACCCCTGCCCGCCTCTGTGCAGACCCAGCCACACGCAGCATCATTTTCAATCAATTTCATCTTTCCCCTATGAAAATACCCGCTTCGATTTAAAACAGCCGGCATGATCGAAACCTATGGCGATGTCTCTTGGGGGTAAAAATTCCATTACCATGTAAAGCAGTTTCCATTTCTGTCCTCCTCTTCCTTTAGTTTTACTGCAGATGCTTTCAACAGGTTGTGTTGGCTTCGGGCAAGATTGAAAACCTTTTTGATTTCATGCACTTAAGGCTTGAGGATGCGAGTTAAATGGCTTTGTCAATACCATGCACTGTATTTTGTTTACACATCATATGTTGAGTGTTTTATCGCAGTGTCACTCCTGCAGCTTGTGTTTGGCAGAGGGCCATTTGGAGGAGACAAGGAGATGTTGTAGATTTTTTGTTGTTATTGTTGTTGTTGTTGTCGTTGTTGTTGTTTGCCTCCTTCAGCTGTGTGACCCAAAACAGATTGAGACAAAAACATGTCTATTTGCAATATTTGATCATTTTTGGCACAATCACGGAGCCACATCTGAAACTGATTAGCTGTGGCATTTTACAAATTTGTTTTGATATTGACTAATTGCTGACCGAAAACTCAAATTTGCATTTCTAACTCACCATGTTTAATCTCTGACTGGAACCTGGTGCAGACCACTGTGATGATCAGAGGGCGATTTGAGTGGGGATGAGGGGAGATGCCATCACCTTTGTTAAACTGCCCTCTCCCCTTTCCACCACCTAATAGCAGAGAGAGTGCAGAAGCAGAGGGGTTGTTTAGTTGGATATGTTAGGCTGGTCTTCCTGACTCATTGATCCTTTATCTGACTGAGGTTTGTGCAGGTTTCTCAGAAGCTACGGCCCCGACCATGGCTCTGAATCGTCACTAAATCCATGGTGCTGTCCGTGGTGCTGAAGTAGCAGTAGCCTTTTCTCATTCTTCAGTCATTTTTTTCTTGGATCTCTTATATTCTTCAACCTATATAGGCTAAGTTTTATTTTTAATACTAAACCAAAAAAATTGTTCCTGAGTTGGTTTGCTGGTTGCAGGTGAACTAAAAATTAACAAATGGCCTACTGGTGGTGATAATCATTGAGTGTCAATCCCCTGACACTCAATTATTAATGACAGAGTCAGTGCCTGACTCGGCCAACACACGACTAATCCAAGGATCAGCAAAGAGTTGAAGCATGGGTACAACTGAGGCTGAATGAAGCAGCTTTAATTGTCCCTTCCTAAGTCCCATCCCCCAGTGAGCAAGCTCCTTTCCTGTAAACGTGACATATCGATTTGCGAAACAATAGCTAACTAGCTAAAGTTCATCCAAAAATGAAAATTCAGTCTTCAATCTACTCGCCCTCATTCCGAATGAAGGTCTGGTTTATTTTTTTCAGTCCACAAAACACAACTGGAGTTTCACAGGAAAACAGTGTTGCAGAATCTCCCAAGTTTTCAAATGGAATAAACAACCGAGCCTAGCACATATCTTATCTCAGTACAGGAAAACAGGAAAGGAGAATGTTGACCAAGATACCAAGCTAGCTCAACTGTTATTGGAGCTAAAGCAAGAGAGGGAGGGACTTAGGAAGGGTTGATCAGTCAATCCCCCCCCCACCCCCACCTCCGTATACTTGTCATGAACAGGTAAATTAGCTATACAAGGCTGTAAACATGTTCATATCTCATTTTAATTTGGAAGTCTGTCAGAATTGACTCCCTTTTGCAGCCAGCCTCAAGTGGCCCTTCCAGGAACTGTTTTTTGGCATCAGCCCTGGAGGTTGCCACTTGGACTGGTTCATTTCCACTGTGTGCTTTATGTGCCACAAGGTCCCTATAAGGGCGAATTTATCTTAAGTCTTCTGTTTCAGTTACTCCCTTCATATTCATCTTCTAATTCAGTTTGCCATCTGTAATTGTCTAACCAATCCAAACAACATGTGATGGGAAATTACTGAAGCAGAGCCAGTGGAGTCACAACTAAGCACCATCTTTTGGTTCCATGTCCATTTTTCATAATTACAAAATTCATTTAAGATATTGCTATAATTTATAATATAAAGATGTAATGTAATGCACTGTAATTTGTAGTGGGTGCAAGAAAGCTAACAGAAAAGTCAGGTGTCAATCAAACAGTCTGTGGTGCACGTACCTACAGAGGAAAAACATATATTAGCCAAAATACCATTAAATTTGTATACTGCTAGTCTAGGCTACCATATACATTGTTTTCCCTTCCATAGCCACAGCCCTCCCTGAAAAAATCTCAATATTTTATTTATTATTTACCAAATTCATGTGCATTTGTTTCATTTAAACTCAGTGTGAGAATCTTTACTGCATTTTGCTGTCATCATAGCCCTTTTTCACTGCAGGCATATTGATATGAAATAGTAAGGTAAACACAGGTGTTATCAATGATACTAATTAGGGTCCCATGTGGTTCTATTTAGTGTAGCAGAGCCTTTCCACAGAGCCAACATGCACCAAAGCAGCACTCTGACTCTGTCTGACCTGAATGGAATGAAACCTTAATTAGTATCATTTGTAACACCTGTGTTTACCCTACTATTTCATTTCAATGGCTGCTGTGGAAAAAATCGAGCTGCCTCTCCTCTCTGAGCTCACCTTGCTTCACCGGGGGCGGGGCTTAGCCCTCCACTCATACCGCAGCAGAGGAGACACAGCCGAAGAGAAGACACGTACTTACTCGAGTTGACAACAACCTGTTACCTCACTGTAAGTGCAATAATACATAATATGCTGAGTATATGGACAATTAACATTAACTGCACTGGCTGCTTTAGTTTTATGACAAAAGTTAGCTTCAGTGAGTAGCTAGCTGAAAATGGCTGGTGCTCTGTGTGTTTACTGTAGCTAGCTATCAGTGTGGAACATCATGTTCACGATTACAGCGTACGAGTGGCCCTCATTAAAATTTTGTGATGTTTTGCGGACTAGTGCATACAATATGCACTTGTCCGCAAAACATCACTCGGACGCTGTCCATCTCCGTCCACTGACAGCATCAACAACTCGAATTGGCCCGCTCCCGTTCCCATTTCCAGTTCAAGCCGAATTTAGGACATTCCCTTTCCGGTTTGAATGTATTTGTTAATTTGTTTCGCCACTTGTAAATTTGTATCGCCGCTTGTAAAAGTGTTTCGGGACTTGTTAATTTGTTTTCCGAAATGTAAATTTGTTTTAGAACTTGTAAATGTGTTATGGTAATGTAATTTTGTTTTATGATATGTTAAAATGTTTTCCAAAATGTAAATTTGTCTCAAGCTTTGTTAAAGTGTTTCAGGTTTTGTAATGTTGGTTTGCACCTCCCGGCCACCGTAGTTGTTAGGTCGTGTTCGTTTATTGCAGAAAGTCCAGGAGATGCTTTAGTTCCAGTCAAAGAATTTATTTAACATTGGCAGAATAGAAATGCACGTGCATGGATCTTTCTTTGGTAAGTGGTTAGCTGTAGCCACTTCCCAAAGAAAGAGAGCGTTTGACATATCGTTACACAGTATTTTAAATGGAAATGTGCTTCTATCTGATTGGTCTAAACTGATGGGGAGAAACTGTGGTTTAGACTTATCTCTCCCTTCGTTGGTCCACGGCCTGGTCTCAGCCCCTTGGTTCACGTCTCCTCCAATCCAGGGTGACAGCACCCTGAAATGTAAAACAGCTAGGTGCCTTGTATTGTTTTTACCTAAATTGGTGTTTTGGACAGTTAATGTGTA
>JAJHUR010106228.1:0-10289 GCA_027495735.1 Lutjanus campechanus
GCATCTCATCTTGGTTGTTTTGTGTCTCCTTGTAGTTGTTTTATGTTTCTTTGTCATAATTCTGCACAAATTTTTTGTTACTTTTTTCTGTCTTTGTGGTCATTTTATCCGTGTGTCGTATTTTCACATCACTTTGTGATTGTTGCGTGTCTTCCTATAGTTGTCATGAGTCTTTGTGTGTTTTCTTTGTCCCGTCATAGTAATTTTGTCTCTTTGTGGTCATTTTGGTACTTTGTAGCAATTGTATGTTTCTGTATGAGTTTGTTTGTCAACTTGTATCCATTTTGAGTTCAATAGTGGTTGTTTTGACCCTTTGCAGTGATTGGTCTTTATAGTAAATGTGTATCTTTGCAGTAGTAGATTTTCTGTCCTTGTAGTTGTTTAGAGGCGGTTTTGTTTTTTTGTAGTAATTTTGCACCTGTTTTGTGGCTCTTTGTTGTCAATCAGGACATTCTTCCATTTAACTGAACTCTCTGATTTCCAACAAGGTATAATTTGCAACATTTTCCTTAAGAAAACAATGTATAGACTCATATGATATAATCCCTGTCAGTCATCAGTTATGACCCAGTAGAGGTGTTTGATGGTGTCTGTATCTACAGAGGCTCTGCAGCCGTCTGTCTGTATTTCCTTATTCTTTCTCATTGTTTTGCCTTTATATTTGATGACCTGATGCTTTTATGATCAGCTCAAACAAATCCTTCTGACTACCTTTAAGTCACTTCAGACATAGGCTCTGGCTCAGGGGCCCCCTGACACTCCTGGCCCCTGGGCCTGTGCCCAGTTGGCCTATTCAGTAATGCATCCTATGATTAGATGTGTATAAGAGACAGGACCTTGACAGTGCTCTCCCTCCCCTTCAGGGAAATTGCCCTCCCTCCTCTTCTCAGAGTTTATGCAGGGGGTCACTTGCCTGTGCATCTTTGAAATGACACATAAGTCGGGCCGGGAATGAAATAAATTCAGCTCATTTACACAGTAAGGCAGAGACGGGCTCCACTCTCAATCATAGCAGCTGGCAGGACCATGCATCTCGGCGACATTTCAGAAATCTGTGAAAAAACTTGCGCCCCTCCCGGAGCAGCGGGGTCATGTCTGTCAGCTCCATCTTCTCATGTCCAACCTTGGGGGAGGCCTCGACCTGCTGTCCCAGAGGGCGGACGCAGACTGACAGACACCGAGGAGACAGACAGAGAGGCAGACCCGGAGAAGAACCTGTCGCTATGCTAATGCAGCGGCGGCTATCAGGCGCCACAGTGACACTACCCTCCCCGCCCGGCTCAGTGCGCTCAGGGGACAGCTAGCGGATTTTTCTCACTTCCACAGGCAGCCTTCATTTTCCACACTAGTGGAAATTGGACACTGTCATCTGTTATTGAGTTTCTGGGCTGCAGAGCCTATCTCTGTATGGGAAATTGAATGCAGTGCTTTCTGTTATGAGCAGGATTACAGTAGTCTGTGATGGGCCGGTGAGTCACACCTGAAGATGGGCTGTTAGCAAATGAATTCCCTTATTCATCTGCTTTTCATTCCATGGGCTGGTTTATTGGAACGTACTCTACAAAAGTCTGTAGTCCAATAAAAAGCAAGGTAACACTTAAGTTTCCAGGTCCTATAAGTTCATGGTAAACAGGTAGTAATTACCAAGTAATACTTGAAATTTCCCTCATATTACCTCCAAATTACCCAAAGTTTCATGGTTAATTATGTGATAATTAGCAAATACTGTTTTCATGTACTTGGTGGTAATTATCAAGTAACATATTTTAAATTTTCCTGAATTTATACACAAATTGCCCCCAGATTTCATGATAAGTATGCAATAATTTGCAAGTGTTTTTTCATACAAGTAGGTGGCTTTGTAATTACCAGCAAGTACATGCCCCCTGGATTTTGGGTCTAGCACTCCACTGAGAACCCCACTGTTGAAGCACAACATCCTTTTCTAAATTCAAAAAATAAATAAGTATTGCCCACTTAAAGTCAGTATATAGAGGGTGGCTAAAGGTCCGTAAAAAGTGTTTGAAATTCTCTAATAAAGGCCTTAAAAAGTAGAAAAAAGGAGTCTTAAAGTCCACCTGCAGTCATGTTTTAAATAATGTAAAATGCTCTGTGAAAAGTAATAAATTGTGTCTGATATATATTTTGCAAAATAAGTTCAAATACCTTGTTAAAATGTCTTACATATGGCTCTACACCTTGCCTTCATTTAGTATTCAAGGATTCACTAATATGCAAAAAGCCCCCACCCTCTCCACACACCCGACAACCCCCACCCCTCAACCTGAGTAGCTGTTCTCCTCTGTTTTGCTAGTTAATCCCAGTAACGAGCTGCATCCTGCTTCTCCTGCTGATGATGCGTATAGCGCCAGTCCCTTGAATAACAGGATTGGTTCCTTAGGTTTATGACATCATATACTCAGCCTGACTGAATCTGTTTTTTTAGACTGCCCTTGCTCACTGCAGGTTCAAAGCATGAACTGCTCAGACATGGTGTTTATTGCTTATTTCACTCCTGACATATTTTGCAACACATTGAAAAGACCACACAGACATGTTAACATTAAAAACCTGATTTTCAGTGGAGGGGGGTCATTAAATATGTATTTATTGAATGCTGTAAGCATGTGGTAGATTTAATTTTTGGTTAAATCAATGAGAGTTGAATTTGAATTCTGCTGTTATCCTGTTAAGTCTTTATTTTATTTTATTTTATTTATTTTTTGCTATTTACCCCAATAATATTTAAGAAAAACAAAATCTGTTTATTTAAAATACATATAAAAACTAGAAAACACAGAGCCACAATAATAATACAGGGGTCTAAATGACTTTCTGCATAGAAATCAGGAATTCTACGTTGATTATAGCCTCATTTCAGATGCTGGCTGTTGGAGTGCTTAATATCATTAAGAAATTGATAATATATGTATTTACTTAGAAGACCTACATTTTCACATTTGATGTTTAGTTTTATTGAAGAATTGGCATTTATTTAGTATTTAGTAGGTGCACTTGACAGCAGTTGTTGAGTTTGTGTGGCTAAATCTCAGCTAGTATCAGCTTTGCTGCAATCAGACCCTGTTCTTCTCCACAGAACTGCTGAAGCTCCGTCAGGTTTCATGAAACTTTGTCAAGTCCAGCCACAAATTTGCGATTGGACTGGGATCTGGATTCAGCCACTACAGGACATTAATATTTTTTAAACCATTCCTGTGTGTTTTGTTATACACAAATCTGACATTCATCAATAGTTTCTGACCTGAATTTATACTCTGCAAACACATTTAGAACTGCCTCAGAACATACGTACACACAAATGATGAAGGCTCAGCTGTCTTAGAAAATGTTGAAACACACCTTTAACTAAATGCAGAGCACATTAAAACTGCAGTCATTAAAAAAAGGCTTTAATAGAATAATTCAAGTGTTTTTATGGTTCTTTTATTGTGTCTTATCCTGCTGTTTTAATTCCATTTTGTTTTCCTGGTTATTATTGGTTTATCCTAAATGTCATAATTATCTACTTTTGTTTTAAGCACTTGTGTTGCATTTTCTGCATGAACTGTGCTATAAAAATAAAGTATTATTAATATTATCATCATTTAAAACCTTTAATCTTCTAATGCATTGCTATTCTCGTTGAAATAAAAAATGGAAATGATTGCATTGTGCTCGTTAATTACAAAAAATTGCAAATATCTTACAATTATGAAATAAAAGACCTCTTGATGAAACTCCTCACTGGATGTCATCACTTTCACACTCATTGCATGAAAATATCCCACTTATGGATGTTGATCCAATAATTGGAACAAGACTCTGATCAAGGTGGTTGTTCTTCTACACCTGTTTCTTTCTTTTTCTTCTCGTCTGTTTTTTTTTTTTTTTCCACATCAAATTTATCGTCAAAGCATTTCTTTTCTTTTTTAACTGACCCACAGTCCATTTCTCAGGGGACACAACACATTTAATGCAGACCAAGCCATTATCCCCAAAGAAACACTTTGGAAACTTTCCAACTCTTCTGACACTTTGAGGGCCGTGCTTCTCTCTTTTCACCACTTTTCCCATGACAAACATATTTCCTTGTGTAGACAAATAGGGGTGTGGCTGTAGGCTGATTGCAAATAACGAGCATGCACCTGTCAGTTTAGAATGATTCTGGTTTAACTAACACACACGGTGGTAGTATCATGAATCCAACTGTAATTTTGTGGCTGCACTTATTTTGTGTGCCAAGTAAGAACATTTCTATATAAATATCAGTGAATGAGGCCAATGTCTTGCTGGAAAACATGCTGCCACCACCATGGTCTGAATTACGGGGGAGTTAAGGTGAGCTCGGCTCCCCTGAAAAGGACACAAGCTCCCCTGAAAGCCTACTTTTGGATATTTGAGGGGAGCAACCATAAACATTATTGTGTGTTTATTGGCACATTATATTATCATTTCCGAACATGTATCTTCACTAATTAACACAATCCTGTGTGCGCTGTTGTGTGCGCCACCCTGACCACTTCGCTGTCCGTGGTCCTGACATGGATCAGGGGTGATTGACAGATGGAACATATTTATTATATATTGGTTGCTGTTTGCTTTTCATTGGTGCAAACTGAACTTTTGGTCCTAATTTTACTTTCTCCTGATTATAACAAGCCACAGACAGAAGGGAAACGACAGAGAGGTGAAGGGACGGTCAATGAGGAGAGTGTGTGTGTGTGTGTGAGAGAGATGCAGGCAGTAAAACAGCTGTTTCTGCGTCTATGATACTTCATGAAGTCCTCCAATGTAAAAACAAATGAGTTCATTTTGATTGAAGAACTCTCCACATTAGTTCACATTCACAAAGATCAGATGATGATGTTGACATTAAAGACCAAAATGCACTAAAGGTGTCTGACGCTCGTGTTTTGAAGTACTATCTTTACCCACGTCAACCTGCCTAAATGCTTCCACTTCGAACTTGTTTTGATTTTGGAGCATCAGATGAGGACCAGAGCTTTTTATTCTGCATCCGCAATATGTGTTTGGGGAGCGTTAAATCTAACCCTTCAGCTATCTGTAATAGTAACAGTAACATGCTTTTCACAGTCACCCTGAAGTTGGCCGTGCTGACCCGCACTTGCATGTGTGCACATGAGTACAAGCAGTGCACACCAGAAAATAGGGCTCCCCTGAAAGCCGCTGTGTAATTTGAACCTGGGCCACCACCATGTTTCACAGTGGTGATGGTTTGTTTATGATGATGTGCAGTGTAACGTGGCATTTAGTGTGACGAACAGAAAGCTCATTGTTAGTCTCAGAACATAGAGGCTTCTTTGAACTTACTTCACTGTCTTCCACATGTCTTCTGGCAAACTGTGGCCCAGATGTCAACAGTCTTTTTTTTTTTTTTTTTTTTTTTTTTTTGAAAGAATGGCTCTCTCTTTGCAGCTCTCTCTGCTGCACCCAGCCAACTGTTGTTGCCTGCACAGTCTCTCCGTTCTCAGACTCTGAAACTTGGAACTCCTTTTGCAGAAGTCTCTTGGTGGCCTGCCTCACTCATCTCCTTCTTGCACGATCATGCCGTGTTTGAGGTTAACTTGCTGGAGGCAGAATAGAGAGACAGAGACCGAGACAGAGAGAGGTCAGACACATGGCTTTAAGTTCAAAATACTTATATTTATTTATGCATGTATGCATGTATAAATAATCCATGTAAAGTGAGTTAAAAAAAAAAAAGCTTTTGTTACAAAAATAAGGGTTAAAAAGAGGCCAGTGGTGAATTAATAAAGACACTAGACCAGCTTGTCCTGTCAAGGGGGACCAACCAAGGGCAGGGTCATACTCGGAGAGAAGTTACCTACCACCTCCTGTGTCTGTGCCCTTGCAAACTGACTGCAAAACCAAAACAGGCAATTATTACACATGGAAATAAGCACCGTATGCTAGATGAAGAGTGACCCTAATTCCTGCCCTCCCTCAATCATACCCTGCTACAAGAACTAGATTTTTTTTAAAGAGCTACAAAGACCAGCTGACTTGCATCTAAAACTAGAGAAGAAGAACACCAAGCATACAAACCACCCAGCATAAAAAAAGAAATCAAAAAGCAGGGGAAAACAGCAGCAGATATCCTGAAATAATCAAGTTTATAATGAACACAGTAAATCAATTAAAACCGTTATATAAACATTCTGAGACCTCTACTGTATAATCCCCACAGGAGCACAGAACCCTGCAACACAACTGCTAACAGAGCAGTCACACAAACATTACAGGCAGTGATCTAGCAAACGGAAAACCAGCATTAAAACTGATTTAAAACACAAGATTTCTTCACAAACTGTAGTGTGAACTGTCGTCAAGTGGACTTGAAATTGTGAGAAAACTGTGTACTCAGTAAATGATCTGAAGGGGGATGCCAACTTGTTAGCAAAATGACCAAACTGCATCTCTCTTGTCATCCTCTAGTAGCAGAGAGTGCAGGGCAGGGAGGGTGTTTAGTTGGATATGTCAGTCTAGTCTGCCCAACTCACTGATCCTTTATCTGACTGAGGTTTGTGCAAGTTAGAATCTGCGGCCCCGACCATGGCTCTGAAATATCAGCAGTCTAACTGGGCTGTGTGTTGTTAAATCTATGGAGCTGTCTGTGGTGCTGAAGTAGCAGACACAATTGTAATTCGCCATATTCACACGGCAGCCATTTAACTCTGACGTCAAGCTCAGGGTGGGAAGGTTATCAGCGCTATCAGTGCTGTGTTTCAGACTGTAACCCCTGAAGCATCTGTCTATATCTACTATATATTGTCTGCACATTTCAAAACGTCCAGCAGCAAATGAGCAGCCAAACTTTTTGTCCAAACTGCAGAAGACGTCTTGTTTCTCAGCTCCTGGGTGACATGATTGGAGCTCAGTCTGCTCCGACCAGGTTACAAAATGTGGATAAAATTCGCTTTCAGTGGCTTTTTACTGCTCACCAGGCTTGCAGTTATTCACAGATTGTCAGAAAAATTGACCTGAAGTCTAAATACATGCTTCAGCTCACATTTACACCCGGCAGACATCTGCAATGATAAAAATGAAAGCATTTCTGTTGCTTGGCAGTGAAAAACGCATCTTACTCACTTCTGACAGAGGTCGAGTTATATAAATATACAAAATCAGACAAATCGTTATCATTGATCAGCGATCGAAAAGACGATGGTGAAAATCCAGAGGGTCACAGGGCCATATTTCAAGGTAAAACAACATGTTAGCAACCCATTAGCTACCGACAGATAACATTAGCATTAACCACGCCCTAGCTAACATTACTGTTTGATATTGTTATATGACTTAAATTTTATTGTCCCCCAAAGGGAAATTCATTTCCACAGCACTGTCCACACTGGTCAGCAAACAAACATTATTTGACAGAAAAACAAACACAGCTCATAATAACAACAGAATACACTCAATGAACTCTTATTTAAGGTAACAATGGCAGCTGGGATCAGGCTTCTCCCAAAGCGAGCTCTTCTGCACCTCAGAGCTCTGCTCCTGCACCCGGAGGGTAGCTGGGTTATGAGGTGGCTGCGTGGGTGTGTGATGTGCTATTGTTGCTGCAATGCGTGCTGTGGTCTTATTGTTGTTGTTCTGTGAGGTTGGGTGTGGGGAGGCCTATTATTCTGGCAGCAGTATTGGCTGTGTGTGTGAGTTTAGTCCAGTTGGTAACAGATAACATGCTAAAGAAGCAGGTGGAGCAGAACAGTAGGATGGGCTGAATAATGCTCTGTTACAACAGTAGGTTGTGGTGGTGGGGCAACATATTGTCCTTTATGCTACAGATGGATATGATGTGATAGGAAAGGTGTGAATTAATTCTGATATATCAACAGCAGAATTAATTCACGCCTTTCCTATGGTATGGTTAAAACTATCAAATGGTAATGTTAAGCTAAGAAATGGCTGGATATCTAACGACTTGTCAGACAGGATGTTTATACTTAGTAGCAGCAGTATAAAAGAAAACCACTATGCATGTAGCACGTGTATATGTTTGTTTAGGAGTATCTGTAGACCTTGAAAACCTGAGGACGCTGAGGATACCGAGATTCATTGTCTCTTTTACTCTACCATAATTTACAAACATCATGCTGTACAGACTTGAACATAACAATTGAGGAGATAAGTGTCTTTGCTCAGTAGAGACCGGCGACAATCTCCGAGCTTCTGTTGCTAAAACTGGGTGGAAATGAGAGATATAAAAAAATATTGCAGAACCAATCCTTCAGGTCTTTAGGGCTGTGCCTACCACTGGGGAGAATGGGGACAGAGCATCTCTTCTGTTGAGCCGTGTCCTTAAAAAATATACAGGGGGCGAAAGTTTGTTAGCGGCCATTCTCACTGCTGCTGAAGCAACATAAATTCAACAGTGAACTCTTTACTGAGGTCATAAATCAAGTGAGAAGTAGGCTAATTTTCTCATTAGAGTACATACAATCTGACGTCTTTTTGCAACCAGTGGAGTCGCCCCCTTCTGGCCATTAGAAAGAATGCAGTTTTAAGGCACTTCTGCATTGGCTTCACTTTTAAGATGCAGAAACCATCTACCATCAATACAGTCCATGGTTTTGAAGTGGAAATGTTACACATTATGCCTTTTAAAGGTGGTGAACACATGCAAACAAGTGTTATCTCTCTGCTTTTGACTTTGACAATAAAGAATCTTCCTCTTTTGATCAATGTGGAAAAAAGACACATTAAATCTACTTTGATTCAATGCTGTAAAACAAACTAATAGGCATATTTCGAGTGACAACTCAGAGAAACGACAACTATGCAACTTCAACAGCTTCTCCCACAAAAATTTATTTCCCCCAGGCATCAATTAAAGTCTGTATAAAAGATCGTTAGCGCTCAAAGTGCCAATGATGGAGCATTATAAGAAGAAAGCTTGACAGACAGTTTGAGATCCAGTGGATGAATCAACATAATAAAAGAGCAAGACATCCATCATCCAGGTAATTACCTCTCAGGCCAAATTAGAGGGTGTCAACAGAAAGGTCAAGGTTGCTTTAGCGTCGGTGTTGATCCTCAGTAAAACGCAGCAGGACGTTCACCTGTTTTTGACGCTTTGTTTCCTCGTGCTTTTCCTTTAGTGGTGTGACTTTTCACGCATTCGGTGCTGTCAGTGGCTAGACGCCTGGAATGCCTTTAAATCATAACCTAAATAACCCTACCTGTGACAGCCTTCACAACCTGCGAGGGAATAAATATGCCATGCTACCCAGGGCCTATTTAATAAGACTCAAGGGATTGCATCTTGGCAAGCAATGATTGTGTTCTGCATAAATAGGAAATGTCACACCATATACAGGTGTGCTAAATCAACAGAAAACCTTTGCTTGCCAGGAATATGACACAGTAACCCATCAAGATTAAAAGTTTGAGCTCCATGATTAGTGTTACCTGTGTATTATCAAGGCAGCTCTGCATTATGTCACTGTGGACTGTGTATAATCCTTAATTCAGAATGGAAAAGTGGAAAATTAAGGTCCTTAATTGTTATTTTAACTGCCAGACTTCAAATAATTTAATATAAATATCAGCTTATTATACTTTGACATCAGTGTTGCTTTTACCTGCTATGATTTATGACTTTTCTGCTACTTAGTTTATTGATTTTAGAATTGAACTGTGTGTGGAATATTAATGAATCAACAAATGCTTTTAGTTGATCATGTAAAAGTTATTTGATTTATTTGTATTGTGGTATTTGTCACACATTTAGACAGTAAAATAAACTTACTTAAAAACTCTCCAACATTTTATGGCAATTACTAGGACCCTTACCTGTGTCTTTAAATGCTTAACTAAAATCATTTGAGTTGTGACCAAATGTTAATTTGGATCACAAGTCTGAGGGCTGCAGCTATTGATTATTTTAGTAATCGAGCGTTCTGTCAGTTATTCTAGTGATTAATTGAGTAACTGGATAAGAAATATTGCACGCTCTGCAGTTTTTTCCATTAACTCTTTCCCCACCAGCGTTTTAAAAAAAAAGGTTGCCAGCCAGCACCAGCATTTTTTACAACATTCACTGATCTTTTGACAGCCACAGAATATTCAGTTCTATGAATATTAGGGATGCACGATAACTGTTTTTTCTCACCGATACCGATAACCGATAACTTCCTGCTTCTCATAACCGATACCGATAACCGATAACATTTTGAATAGTTTATATATACACCTGAGGTAAAGAAAGGCAAAGATGTAGTGAGTAAAGATGAATTTAACATTATAACTCTGCCTCTGACTTA
>JAJHUR010106230.1:0-21665 GCA_027495735.1 Lutjanus campechanus
ACTATTAGACCTAAAAATGACCTTGTATATTTGTTTGAGTTGTGTACCCCTGATGTTTCCAACACTGTTCAAACCAAGAAAAGTCTATTATTTATTAAAGGTGCTGGTGAGTTTAATTTGGTCACTGATCAATGGTGTCCAGGCAAACACCTTATACATCAGAGAGTATGGAAAGGAGTCGGCGAACTTTGCTAAATATAGTGTAAATAAAACACAGTAACTAATTAAATCTGATTTAAGATAGATAGATAGATAGATAGATAGATAGATAGATAGATAGATAGATAGATAGAGAGCTGGTGGGTGACCTACTACAAGTACACTAAAATATGTTTCTGGTGAGAACTAGGCAATGTAGTAACAGAATATTGATCCATATTTCATGAATACTGCCTAATTTGACGGTTCCATCTGGGTTTCAGGAGGATCTGTGGAAACTGGGGAGACAATGGAGGCCATCTGGTCACAATCTTTCTTGTTCTTGTTTCGGGTGAGAAACAGGCAAAGCAGTGACATCAGCACCACCTGTTTGACTGTTAGATCTGAGTTTCATGAGCCCTGTGTTTTGCACTGAGCAGACTCTGACTTTTCAGTCATAGAACAGCCACATCATGCTTTGTTGCCTATTTTACTGTAAATGGGACCATAATTTACTGAATGAACATCATGTTCTTTTCTAAACTAGCGATTGAGGCCGTAAACATATTTAAAACTGTTTCCTGAGGTCATAAATCAAGCGAGAAGTAGGGTCATTTTGCCATAAGCTTACATACAATCTGACTTCTTTTTGCAACCAGTGGAGTCGCCCCCTGTGGGACATTAGAGAGAATGCAGGTTTAAGTTCAGGCTATCAATGTATGTCCTAGCTCAGGTTAAAAATAATGGTTGTATAGTACGCTGCTGAGAAGTAGCAGGGTCCCCTTAATAAATTACGTGATATCAGATCAGTGCATAGACTTGCATACTCGCTGATACCGGATCCACCATTGTAGTCGGTATCGGAGGCATTTCCAGTACTGGTATCTGAACAACCCCAACAAAGTACAGCTGAGGCTAATGGGAAACATTATTAGTTCAGCAGGTATTTGGTCATGACTCATGAGCAAAATTAAACTTCTGACTGAATGATGTTGCTTGCAGTAAAGTCAAAGGATCGCCAAAGTTATTAGAATTCACCCTGAAGGAGACATAAATGTTTGTATCAAACTTCATGGCAATTTATCTATTTGTTGAAATATTTACAGACCGAGTCACACAGCTAGTGTGGCTAAAAATAATATGTATAATTTCCTGTATCTTGCCCTAACTGTATATCAAAATAAAAACATGATTAAGTAATTCTTAAACTTTAATTTGCAGATTAAATATGGTTCTTTATGTTCATGATGTGTGCATAAATGCAGAGATCCAATCATACATCACCTACTGAGACACATACGTACTGTTATAATGCTAGAATCAAGTGTTTTTCATCAGCCTCCTCACTGCTGTGAACCTAAATCACATCATCAGCCGGTGCATCTTTGTGCTTATGATATTTTTATCATTCACAACTGTACTGTTAGCATTAACATCAGTCACATGGCGCCCAATGTGAGGCGCACAAGGAGTGTGCTGCCTGCTGCTGCTACTGCTGCTGCTCTCCTCCCCCCTGCCACCCTCGCCTCCTCCCTCCTCCCTCCCTCCTCTCCTGCTCACTAGTCTAATCCCGGCTGGGCACACAGAGGCCCCTGCTTTAAATACGCCCCGGGTGGAAGAGGGAGATTAAAAATGACAGGAGTGATTAGTGAGGCTATTAGGAGGACAGCCCCTACTGCTGGACAATAAGAGGAGGATCTGACTCTTCCTGACAGCATTAAAACATCCCTCAACTCCTTCCCACACCTACCTGCTCCCAACCCTTCCTGCCCTTTTTACCCCTTTGTGGGGGAGGAGCTGAATGAAAGCATCTCACAACATTTAATGTTTCTCCCACTCATCTATTCTGCACACCAAGGTACCACTGGTATATTTTTCACCTTTTTCTCTCCTTCAAACTCTCCATTTTCACCCTGTTTGATGTGAGAGAAGAAAAGGACGATGAATGAGGACAGAGGTAGAGAAACAGAAAGGCTCGGGTCACTTGGGAATATGACAATGAACTGCCAAATCTTGAAAAGTCAAAAACAATTGCGTAACAATGCCCAGAAGATCTTTGTCTCGTCTCCCTTTTTTCCCTCCATTTTCACATTGCCTGTCTCGTTTTTTTGGCCCTTCTTTCTTTTCACTCCTGTCTTTATCGCTCCCTTTTTCTCTCTTCTCACCTCCAAATACCCACAAGGCCTCGCTGTACTCAAACACAGCGCCGACTATATTCGCTGCTGAACTGTGACTCAACAATATGTCCGACTGCATTCGCCACAACAGGAATCTACACTGTCGCCTCTAAATCCTGACTTCAGGCTGACCAGGAGCTCAGAGCTACAGAGCAACAGAGCTGCCAATAAAAGAAAAACAATATCCCAGCAGTGAGTCATAATTATGAAATAAAAAACACACAATTATGAGATAAAAAGTCATTGGATAAAAGTCATATTTGTGAGATAATAAGTCATAAACTTTTTATCTCATACTTTTGACTCTCATAATTATGATGTTTTATCTCATAATCTTGATTTTTTAATCTCATAATTATGACTTTTTCTCAATTTTTTATTATAACTTTTAATAAAATAATTTTGACTTTTTGTCTAAAAATCTCAACTTTCTATTTCATAAATATTACTTTTTGACCTAACATTTGCATTATTTATTTATTTATTTATTTTTTGAAATATCAAGGCTAAGTTCTCATCTCTTTTTTTCCTCTTTACTTCTGTAAATGGGCTTCTATACTGAGCACTGTGGGACCAAACTGGGATCAGATATTAACACTTTTTTTTTTAGAAACAAACCTATTATTGTACTGACGGTCCTGAGAATAGACCTGTGCTGTCGTGGAACGAAGGAAAATCCATTTGTTATTTTTAAATCCTGGTGTTCAAAGCCAACGTGGGGGTGGCTGGTTCCTGCTCCAACTACAGCTGTTTGGGGATGATAGTAATCCTGTAGAACATCAAGGCCTGAGGCGGCATTAGTGGGGACAAATTTCAGCGGTACGCCTGATCGAGATGTTTTACAAACCATTGGGAAACAAGAGAGAAAAAAAACATGGAACTCTAAACTGGCTGCTCAGTTCAGACAGTTAAATACCTGTAGAACTTGTTGTGCACACTGATTGGACGAGCCCGCAGACAGGACAGGACGTGGGTGTCAGCGTCTTGCCTGTCTCATGCCGGCATCAGTCCACTGGTTGGCCGTGTTGCTTCACTGACCTCTATCCTCTGTGAGTGTATGGCCTGTGGCTATTATAATCTGATTTGTAAGCCTTTGCATGGCTCTTATGTAACAGCGGGGATGTAGCTGGGGAGATGTGTGCACACTCCAACCCATCCTTGTACCGCTCGGTGAACGGGGGAGGAAGGGGAGGGGAAACCAGCTGGCATCGAGTGTGTGTGAGGAAAGCGTGCCAGGGTTTGTGAGCACTGGGATACGTGACGATGATGATGAGACAAAGATGGAAGATGAGTAACAGCACACGCGACATGAATGATGGCGAACTGCATGATTGGACAGAGGGTGCAACGCAGCTGAAAAAAAGTATCTGTTTACTGTACACTCACGTGATGACACAATTGTTATTGTTTGTTTGTTTTCATGTTATTTTTTGCAGCATCACTTTTACAACTGTTCTTACATTTCATCACAAGACAGATGAACATATTGCATATTAAATTTCTGGAAATTAGTGGGGTAACAGGAGAGTACAGTTGTAAATTAAGAAAATAATCCTTCTCATAATAATCTCAACTTTCTCACTTATAATTGACTTTTTTCCTCATAATCTTGACTTTTTATTTCACAAATTCGACTTTCTATCTCATAATTATGAGCTTTGGTCATAATTATGACTTTTTATCTCATAATCTCGTAATCTCATAATCTTTCTAGCTATTAATAATAAAAGCTATTTATAATCTAACTATTTTTTGCAGTACCACTTTCGCTATTGTTTTTGCAATTCATTGCCAGACAGCTGGACATGTTGCATATTTAACTTTTGGAAATTAGTTGAGTAGCACAGAAGTGTACAGTTGTATGTAAAGAAAATAACCCTCCATCCACTGGATGTAAAGTATCTCTGCTGTTATACTAAAACTGCATGTTAGCTGGGCTCAGTATTTTTTGGACAGTCACAGTCTCAGTATTCTGCTGCCAAACCACCTACAGTTCTGCCCAGTAACCACGAGAAGGTGTGAAAGACTCAATGTGTTCAATTTTCTCTTTTAATTCCTTCTTGAAATCATTTTCTAACCGCTCACCACCTTTCTCGCTCATTTGCCAATCTCAACTGTTGACTAAACTCTATTTTTGTGTCTCCTCATTTGCCTTTTTGTTCAGACTCAACCTGTTGTCACCCCCACTCGTCACATACTGACAATCTGTCATGCCCCTCGGCATCTGATACTAAAGTACATGGTAACCTTTGGCAGCTGTATCTGACACTGTTTTTACACGTGGTTGATGCTGTGAAATGCCACTTAAGCAGGTTTAGGATAAGACCATGTCTGTGACTCTGTAACTTTTATATTGCTGTGTACCAGACAACATCAGAGATTGGAATTTCCCATCTCCCCATACCATTTGCACAAAATATCAGCTATTAGCATATTCAGCTTAAAGATATTCTAAGATATCTTTCAGGGCCATTATTGGCTGAAACCAAAGTCTGTCGTTTCTTTTCATCACCAGCAGACAGAGAGAGAAAAATGCCCCTGAACAATGATTTTATAGATGATGCTCGCATGGAGTGACTCACCGTCCACTTAGACACACTCGACACAACTGTGTGGACACACACACACACACACACACACACACACACACACACACACACACACACAGTAAACAACACACCACTCCTCTCTGTCTCTGTACTTGATTGCCACTCTGTAATTTCCATTTCAAACGTGTGTGTGTGTCTCAGAGGACGTAATGACAGAGCTTTGAGGCCTGTGGAGGACTTGACTTTTTCCAGCATACAGCTGAAAAGGGAAACATGTAATATTTATACAGCAAATATCATTTTAATGTTTAGCCATCAGTGTGGAGAGTTAAACCTGCGTGGGTGTAATGATGGTGTTGTCCTGGATAATGAGCACTGAAAATCAGTATTGATGATAGTTATTAAAGCTCAGATTCAGACAGCTGACTGCACTCTGTCTGTGTGTGTGTAATCCACAGATTCAGGACCACATCATTTATCTTTATCATATATTATAGTCCAGCGACTCTTTGCAGATCCTGTTGTAACTGACCTGATTTAGGAAAAAAGACATTACAGATGAACACTTCCTCAGTCAATGATCCTATTCTAATTTCAGATAGGAAAAGTGGATTGCACATAAATAAACTATCATAACTTTAGGATAATCATTAAACTGTCCCACTTTTCCACCTTATTAACTAGCTAACAGTCGCTAATGGTAATATTTGCTAACAGCAGCTAATGGCAGTGTTTGCTAACAGTAGGTACCTGTAGGGTTAACTAACTAGTTCAATCTGTATGGCTGCTCTGTTATTGTTCTTACACAATAAATGCCACATACGGTGGAGACTGTGTCTGCTACTTTGGCCAACTCTCTTTTTTCCCTTTTCTCTCTCTCCTGATTTAGGGCTGTTATGAATTTCCATCAGAGAACATCTGTGCACTCTTGACAATCTCAGATTGCATTTTGTATTTGCTAATATTCATACATAGTATATTACTATATTGCATAATATATCATTCTTAATCCTTCACATATCTGCTGTGTAGTCACCCTGTGCAATATATTGTATATTATTTACATTTTCCTCTGTTAGATCATCTTCTGCTAAATATCTTCAAACTGTGAATTTTTTGCTGCTTGTATTCTGTGCAATCCAATCTGTTCCACTGTTCAACCAGCTTTTACAAGGTAATACTGTTCATATTATTTTCTCTTAGTGTAATCCTACGCAACATATGTGTATTACCACGTGTGCAATTATACACATATCTGTCCATATATCCATACATCTTCATATATCTGTATAAAGTTGTAAATAGTGTATGTAGTCTGAGTGTATAGTTTGTTAAATTTAATATTCTATATTAATTAATTTATTTATATTTTTATTGTATCTTTAATTTATCTATATTCTATTTATCACCCGCTCCTTTTATTACCTGTACTGTTTGGAGCTGCTGTAACATGTGAATTTCCCCGGTGTGGGATCAATAAGTTATTTTATCTTTTCGGTGAAGTTATCAAAACCTCAAACTAAAGCGTTCTGAAGTTTGTTTTTGTTGCATTTTTTTGTACATTACAGTGTATGTTCATCAAACAAACTGACGGTTACAAATGTGTTTAGCTTGGCAAGATGAGAAAAGTTCTATTGGTTGCTAGGCAACAGAGGCACCGATAATGTTAAGCAATGTTGGATTGAGTATCTATTGAGTATCTTTCCCAACCTGAGATAAGATGGATGAAAGTTAGTTTGGATTTTAGAAAATAATTTTCTGTAATACGGCCCCTGATGCCTGTAGAGCTGTACTTCTCCCTCTCTGTTATTTTATTAGTCACAAAGAATTGAAATTAAACCAGATTCAGCTTTAATTATTGTATCTTTTTATGTTAAAGTGCTCCTTGCATTGTCTTTACATAGTTTTTACTAATATCCAGTCTGTAATCAATAATATTTCAGGAGATGTTCTGGTTCTTATAATTAAAGAGCAGGTGCATCGTCAACACATCAAAAATTCATGATGCTTAAAATACACACACAAAAGCTGAGCACACAGTCATATATTATCAGTGATCCACAGGGGTTGTAGTGTGTCACTATATTAAAGCTTTTACACACACAGTGAGTCCAGAAGAGAAGAAGTTATAATATTAAGTGGTTGAATAAACAGACACAGCAGCCATTTTACAAATCTGCAGCTTTAATGACTCGACATGAGGAGCCAATGTGTTGGTTTTCTATCGTTTCATTTTCTCTGCAGACACAGTGAGGAGGGAGGAGCAGGAAAGATGCTGCCATGTGTCTGCCAGCAGAAAGACTCTCGCTGGTTTTTCCTCCTGATGAGGTGTTTGACCTTTCACACAAACTGCTCCATCTCTCTCTCTCTCTCTGTCACACACACACACACACACACACACACACACACACACACACACACACACACACACACACACAGCGACAGCAATGCTCCACCCTGTTATTACCTTTGGGACCTGATCTTAACAATTAAACAAAATCCTCAGTTAGCACAGTCGCTGCACTCCATCAGTGGATATAAAAAACAATCCTCCCACAGAAAACATGAACCGTTAATCAATAATTAAACGTGTGAATCCACATGGAGAGGTGGAATTAAAGAAGCAAAACTACAGCAAATCATTTAACAGCATAATCTCAGGAAAAAGCAACATAATGGATCTTGAGTTAAATAAAGATTTTCAAACTACTGTTCCTCAGTTCAAGAATGATCTCACAACACTGAGTCTGTTTTCAAAAAACTAAACACTTAAGAGCTACATATCTTTGTTGTTGTTAATCTGGCTTTATGTGGGAGGAAACCATTGGTGGAAATGATGGTTTGAACACCACATTTCATAAAAGATCTACCCTTATAGAGCTCTTCGAGATTGCCAAGATGCTGAATCTTTGATTATTGATTTCTAAAAATTATAGGAGTCAAAATTAAATCAAGAGAACAGAGGCACAAACCTTCAGGAGAGTCATAAGTATGAAAAGAGTAAGGAAGAAAAGATTTGCTGCTTTTCTTTGCCAAATTGTAAAGTGAATATTTTAAGATTTTGGGCTGTTGGTCTGACAAAACGAGCACTTTGAAGATGTCACTTTGGGCTTCAAGAATTAAGCTTTTTAAATTTAATTTTATAAATCAAACAGATGAAATAATCAGCAAATTAATCAGGAACAAAATGATCAAAAAAGTGTTTGTTTAGTATGTAAACTGACGTTAGATCATAATGTGAAACTACATACTGCACCTGCATTACACGTTTGTTCATATTATATTGCATATTACTAGCTTGGTATTTTGCACATAATGTAACATAATGTAAAATTCAACGCCAAAAATAAATTATTTAAAATCATACTGAACAAAATATATACACTATAACTTACCTATGCCTTAATGTGTGAGGCTGTGTGTAGGTACAATAAAGTAAACATCACACGTTCATGATGTATAATATAAGATTGATGAAATAAATGTGAACTGTATCTATAAATAATAAAGTGAGCATGTTAGAAAAGAGAGATGACAGAGATCTGCACGCCTGCAGAGAAACTGTTTGCACAATTAATGAAAAAACACCAGGAGCGTGCAGACTGTTCCTGTGGTCTGTGAGACTTTAACACATCAAACACACTGATGTCCCTGAACTCAACACACCGTTTCACACCAGAGATCCAAAATCGTTGTTGATGAAGATAAATGACTTTTTTTCTTTTAACTTAAAGCTCAACCATCCTCCAGCTACAGCAGAATAATGGGTCCAGGAAGAAACAAGCAGCTGTGCTTTTACACAAAAATCAATAAAACATAAAAAAAAGAGAAACAGATTCTGTACCCTCTAAACACTGCCACAGACTTTCAATCACACTGCACCAATCCACATCAAAATAAACAACAGTATTAATACACCCAGAGGCTGGCACGACCCATTAGAAGAGAAGAAAATTGAAAAGCCTCAGCAGACCAACATGCTGTATATTTGATATTGACTATCTGCTATTCAACACCTGTCTGATTTGATTAGATTTCCAGTCCATAAAGAAGGTCACGACAGGAGGGGACAGACACAGCAGAAACATAATAATGATACCCAGAATACTGATGATGGCTGCTGCTGCTGAGCCTTTATACCCACGCAGAGACAGATGTGCACATTTTTATGAATGTTAATGGCTGTTGTCATTAAAGGTTAACTATATAACATTTAAGAGGATCTATAGGCAGAAACTGAATATTCATATAATGTTTCCATTAGTGTATAATCACCTTAAAATAATAATCATTGTCTTTTTGTAACCTTTGAATGTGCGGTTTATATCTACATACATAGTGGGTCCTGTTCCAGGGAGTCCTGCATGTAAACCGCCATGTTTCTACAGTAGCCCAGAATGGACAAACCAAACACTGACTCTAGATACGACCTTGGTTGAAATCTCCTATTTCACTGTTAGATGCCACTTAATCCTCCACACTGGTCCTTTAAGTGTCATTCAGTCGATTATGTCACTTTTAATGCAAAGTTTAAAAAGACTGAAACGTCTTTAAAATGACAATATGACATTAAACAAGACAACTTAAACTGTCATAAAGCATTTGTAAGTGTAATAACACTTCATGACAAAATCCAAATTGTGCCACTGTTCATGTTCAGGAAAACACATTATAAACATCTGATGACAGCCAATGTCAAAACTAACCACATGGGACAGTTAATTATAATGTTAACACGTAAAGCTAAATAGTTTGATAATTAGGCCTGCTATGGCATGTTTATGACAGGTTATGCTGTCTTGGCTAATGTTAAGTTGTCATAACAAAGACAGGCCCAGTGTGTGACCCTGACCAGGAGAAAACACTTGGACCAAAATAAACATCTTAAATGACACTAAATACACTTTATGTGCACTATTTAGCACCTTCTTTAAGTCATTTTTGCACTTATTTGTATATATACATTATGTCCTAGAACAAAATCACATTTCCTCTGTTAATGTACATTTTTACGTTTTTTATTTCACACTTTGTCAAATGTGTTCTTATCATTGCTGTTTAGTTGTTTAGGTGTTTCCACACATGTAAACATCTTTTTCCCAATAAAGCTCTTTTGAATTTAACCGAATTAAACTAAATTGAACTGAATTGACCTGAACTAACAGGTTATGTTGCCTTGGTTCATGTCAAGTTGTCATAACAAAGACATCTCAAACAATGTCAACTCTGCATTAAAAACTTTGTAACTGACAAAATGACACATGATGGTCATAAACATTAATAAGGACTCCTTCATGATCATGACAGGTCACTGTACTCTGATTAATCTGATAATAATCCCCAGTCAAGCCGGTCAGTCTCAGCTCTGCAGCTGGTGTCATGTCATCGTCATGACTGTGTCGTGTCAGTCTTCACACACCTTCAAATAAAGTGTGACCAACTTTTCTTTCTCATATAAGTAAACCTAATATCTTAAGGTTTTAGGCAAAACACTTTAAACTTATTACATTGCAATTATAATGGGCATACTGCAGTATTTTGTGACATTTTGTAAACAAATATATAACTGTTAAATTAGTCAGCAGGTTAATCAATATTTAAAGTAACTGTTAGCTGCAGCCTCAGTAGTAAAAACACCCTAAAGCGGTTTAATACAAAATGATCAATAAAAGATTGGTTAATTAAAAGCTTTAAAACTTTGTGATCTTGTTTGTTGCTAATGAATGGACACTGATACATTAAAGTTGCTGTTACTTGTAGTAACAAACGACTGCTGGTGAAAAGAGAAAAACAGGTCAACATGGACCAGTGTGTGTTATCCAGATAAAGGTGTTAATTCAAAGCTGGACAATGAAAGCAACATTTACACTGAAACGCTAAAAACATGAAGAATGCCCAGGTGGCTTTTATATACCTCTCTTAAACAGATTAAACAAAAACTGATCATTATAACCCTCATGAATGTAGGATTTATTGCAGGAGGTTTGCATTAGGCTGTGTTAGTTTTAGCTCTGTTTGTGCCCACACTAACAAAGTGGATTGAGGATCAATAATTTATGGATTCAGACGCATATAAACCCTGTAAGCATTTTTGACACGGTTTGTACATTCGCTGCGAAGAAGCTTAAATCTACTTTTTGGTCATTTCATATTGAAAGCTCTGCTGAGATGAACTTTTCTCAAAATGGTCAGAGGCACCTTGAATTTTGGCAAACAGAAAGATACAAATTCAGTTCACAACAGTTAGTTGCTCGTATCTCACTGGTGAGACATGTAAACTTCTACTTTACAGGATTTTTAAAGGAATATGCAAATTACAACGCAAATAATATCTGACATTTAACTTTTGACGGGACATTTTAAACTGTTTATTAATGTTCAGTATTTACCAACATTTAAAACTTCTCCTATAAAGTGTTTTACAATATTGTCATTCATTATCTGTTTATATCAGCCTACACTTATGGGTGCCCACAGGCAGTCTGTGATTTGTGAGTTTTTAATAATATAGTGTTGTTTTACTATAGTTAAAACTATATTTGTAGTCATGTCTCCCTTAAAATATTTTGTTACAGTGGTGGCTTGGTATGTGGATACATTTTCTGCTGCACATATGCAACTGAAGGAGAGATATTACAGGAATACTACAGGCAGCAGTGTGTTTCTATGATCCTCTCAATCTACCACGACTACATGTTGCTACTTGTCATTTTGATTATGAAGGTGACACCACTGTATAGAGTATATAGGCCACATAGATCCAAGACAAAACTGACAGGAGGTCAGGACTGAGAGAAAAAGGCACAGTTACAAATCTTTCTGTTACTTCAGCACCACAGACAGCGCTGGTTAGGCTCATATTTCAGAAACATGGTCGGGGTCACAGATTCTAACTTGCACACACTTCAGTCTGATAAAGGATCAGTGAGTCAGACAGACTAGACAAATTATGCACATTTACAGCTGTCTATATTTTCCACAGCAGTCGCTATGTGAATTGCAGTGAGAAACTGCAGAGGCGCCATATTGCAAAAAATACCAGTTTTTGCATACTGTTGCCTTAAATTTATATTAAGACTCCCACTTTCCTCCCAGGATTGTCATACTTCCTTAACTCACTTCTTTCTTTGAGTCCCTGCAAAATGTGCAAACCAATTCAAACCAATTTATCTACCTGACACCCGTTTGTATGGGGCTGCAAATGGACACACCTACACGCGACTATATCAAAGACGTCAACCCCTATCTTCTAATTAAAAAGATCTTTCATTTGCATTTAACTCAAGGTGTCTTCTCCACAGCTCAGTCTGTGGGTGGTGTTTGTCATATTAAGTCTGAATGGCAGAAAAATAACTTTGTTTACCCACAAGCCTCTGGCGCTTCTAGAAGATGATGAAGAGGCTTGTTTACACAAAACACCAGTGTGATTAAACAACTCATTACTCAACTGCACAGTAAACAACAACATTAGGGCAATTACACATAATAATATGAGTTTAACAACAATTAATTATTATATATAATAAGATTTAGACCAAAACTGAAGCTTAAATGGTGTATCTGCCATTCCACATGATCATATTTTTCAAATATGTGGTGACTGGCTGAATGTGAGAATCATACATCAGCACTAACATCCCCAGAAGAGATAAACTAAAAATATGACTCTGATAAAAAACAGCAAGAGGGGAGTCATGAATCTCTGACCCTGTCACATGGCACATTTGGCGGTCTGGTCCGGCACATGCAGCACGTTTCACAGATTACCGCTGCAGCGCTCTGATTCTGACTCACACACAGCTCCAATATGATGCAAAGTCACTGTGCTCTGATTAATCTGAGTATAATCCCTGACAAGCCATTCAGTCTCCGCTCTGCAGTTGGTGGTAGGACACTCGCTGTGTGTGTGTGTGTGTGTGTGTGTGTGTGCAGGGACAGTGAGTTTACTGTGCATCCACGGCTGCTAACCATGGCTTTTTTTTTTTCTTCACTAGAGATGCAACTAAGCACGCTCACATAAACATACAATCGCCCTGAAACCTGCTGGACGCTCACTGTAGCAGCCATGTAAACACAATAAAGCATGTTGTGCTCCCTCTCACCCCTCATTAGTGGCCATTCATGAGCCAAATTAGGCATCAGTCTGAGGACATATTGCTACAGCTGCCTGGCAGCACAGCCTCCTCTCCTCTTTTGTTCCCAACATCCTCCTCTTCACTCCATCACTTCCTCCTCCTCTTTTCTCTTCTTGATCTCCTCGCTCTATCACATTTTCTCCTGCTTTCTCCCTCTCTGTTCCACACTTTTCCTGCCCAAATATCCTTTGTAATTATTCAAGCAAATGCATCTGTTAATATACAGTACAGTTTTATGTGTCATTACATTTTGCTTGTTCATGTTTTTAGTCATGCTAGTGACAAACTGTAGCTCTACAGATGGCAATGTTGGCTGTTAGAACCACTTTAGTCCAGATCGACTATTGCTACTGGACTACTGGATGGATTATCATGACATATTGCACAAACATTCATGGTCCCATAGTCTCGGATAGCCAGACCTCTGTCCACAGCATTCAGTGCTTGGGAGAGGTCTGGCTCTATATGTGCACATTCTGCTATAGAAACCAATCATAAATGTCTTGGGTGGAGCTAAACCCAGGATGCAGTGATGGTGCTGCTGCAAAATAGTGTCGAGAGGGAACTTGTTTTGGTGGAACACCCCAAAAGAAAAGATAATCTCAGGCGTTAACTTTTCATTTTCAGCATGTAAGTCGCTGCTCAGAGGTTGTTGTTTCCTGAAGACTTTGAAAACATGAACCACCAACTTTTCCTCTTGCACCACCAGCTTTTGGAATAGCCAGCATGCCTATTTACATCTGTATGGCAGAGACAAACTGATATTTTCTTAAACATAACTAAGTAGTTTTGTTGCCCAAACCTAACCAAACTGCGACTGAAAACTGAAAACAATAACATATATATAAAAAAAGGACTCAAACCTCAGTCTCTTGAGGACTTTAGCAGAAAGCTCCCATGTGAAAACGTCCAAAATTAATGACATTCCAATCAACTACTACTTCTAGCAACTATTTACTGCTACTGCTAGATTTGATTTCTTTCATGTATTGTGCTGCATTGCAAGTTTTAGATAAATGATCATTTTGACCTGATGATGGTGACACACAACCACAAATGCAAACCTTATTGTGGCCCCAGAGGAAAGGATTGTCAGGGGATAATCACAGTCATTAGGACTGGGTCCTCTGCACCGTGGATAACTGTACAGTTTCTTATCTCAAACCATCCAGTAGTTACTGAGATATTCCAGTAAAAGCCATAAATGTCAACCCTACAGTATGGCAGTGCTAAAAGAAAAGCCAGGGGATCACCAGAGTCATTAGGATTCATCCTCTGGGGAACATAAATGTCTGTTCAGGATTTCATGGCAATCCATCAGACACTGGTATGGCTAAAAATAAATACTGCACATCTCTCAAGCTAATTTTTTGACATCTTTACTCCAAACTCTACACACAATATAAAAAAATCTGATCTTTCTGTTTACACCATAATCACACAAATGAAAAATGTAATGCTGCCAGGTACACGTCCTAACATGTTCATCCTCACAACATTATAAACAGACTAACTGACACAAGTCACCCTTTTGTTCTGACACCACCCTCTGGCTTAGTAAAACTAAATTTGGACCTTGGCTGTAGACTCTTGTTTTCTTCTTGTCTTGTTTAGTGTTATGTTTTATTATTAGATGGTTTTCTTTGTGTAAAATATAAAATCTCAGTCTCAAATCTTGACTGAATCCATGATAAGCTTGTGTGACTTGGTTCATGACCTCTGTTCGGATCTTGACCTTTAACCTTGAGCGAATGCACTACACATGACAGACAATACCTTCACAAGGTCTCTGGGGATCCATATCTGTAAATTATATTGCATGGCCCTCCATTATTGCCACTGCACGTCAGCAGCTATAACAAAAGCCAATAATGGCTGAGGACAGTGTACTGCAGGCTTCTGGGTTATAGATTTGGGTAATAATGAAGTGACCTGAATGTCCCTGAAGTAGCAGTGTGTGTGTGTGTGTGAGAGAGAGAGAGAGAGAGAGAGAGAGAGAGAGAGAGAGAGAGAGAGAGAGAGAGAGAGAGAGAGTATGGAGGTGGGTTTAAATTAGTCTTATCAGTGGTTCCAGCTATTTCCATGCAGATAAATTGCTCTACTCTCTGCCAGAATGGCAGTGTGGAATGATCGTACAACATAAAACCTAATGGTATTATTTTGTTGTATAACGTTACTGAACTTTTAGGATTTAATGATCAATATCTGTATCTCTGAGGTATATTTTAAAGGACCAGTGCGTAGGATTTAGTGGTATTTAAAGGTAAAGATCAACTTAAGTGTACAATTATACAGAATATAATGTACAATGAGAGTCAATCTGTGCATTTAACCTGTCCAACTATTAGAAGCAGTGGGCAGCTGTTGTGCAGCGTCCAGGCACAAACTACAGTCCTAAGCCAATGCCTTGGTAAACCAATCCAAAAATGTGCAAAGAGGTGGAGTGTGAGAGAAGCTGAAGCGGCCGAATGAAGCAGCTACTTCACAGCAAGCCACCTGTGACGGCCCCCACCTGGTGGTCAGTGGTCATTGGTAATTACACAAAACTTTAAGCCTTAATATAATCTAATCTGGTGAGTTACATAAAATTCACCCATGCACAGTTGTCACAAAGAGGGAAATTCACTGAAGAGACCAAAACTTTTGTTTTATACCAGGCTGTAAATATGTTTATTTCTGCTGTAAATTTGGACATGTTAATATGGGGGTCCATGGGGATCGACTCGCTTTTGGAGCCAACCTCAAGTGGCCATTTGAGGAACTGCAGGTTTTGGCACTTAAGTGTTGGCTTCATTTTTCTGCCCCAGAGGTTGACTTGAGAATTGACCTAGCCTTCATGTTTTTAGCAGTGACCCTACAAACACCAGTTGTCACCCTCCAACGATAACATAGTCATGTAGAAATACTCCGTAACAAGTAAATGTCTGTTAGTTTTTACTTAAGTAAAAGTGCAATCAAAATATACTTTAAGCACCAAAAGTAAAAAATGAGGTTGCAGATTGCAGCCAACTGAATATACCTTGCACCACCCCTTACAGAGTATGTACTGTTGCATGCAGTTTGCATAAAACTGCAACGTCACAACAACTTGCCTTGAACTTTGACCCTCTTGCTCAATAACTGCCACAGTCCATAGTATGATGTTTGAAGTAAAAAGAAAAAGTATGCCATTTTGGAACACAGCATAAATGAGCTGTCATCTTTATGTGCTCTTTCTGTGGCTCAGTCCATGCGACATATTGCTAGGATTGTGGGTCAGAATTGCCAAAAAAGCTGCTGGCATACTGCAAAATGTGACCAGATGCAGTAGGACATCCTGATATTTTTGGCATACTGCATTTGACATACTATGTATCCATAGACATATTAAATATTTTCCTGTATGATATTAAAACACACCCCTAGGGTTTGGTTTGTCCCTTCTGGGCTACTCTAGAAACATGGTGGTGCAACATGGAGGCCCAAAGGAAGAGAACCCACACCCTCTGTAGATATAAAGGGCTCACTCTAAAGGAACAAAAACACAATGATTTTAATTTTCAGGAGATTATTCACTAATTAAAACATACTTGAAATTAATATTATCTTCAGTTTCTACCATATTCTACCAGTAAATCCCCCTAAATAATACTCACTGGACCTTTAACGCTCATTCCCCCGATTCATTATGTTTCATAAGACAAACCTTTACCCAGTGCTTAATAACAGGTCCCGAGAATTTCCTATTTCCAGCCTCAAGCCATCGACTGTCTCTCCTGCAGTGGTTGATGCCCAGAATATATAATATACCAGTGCTGAATAAAACATCAGCCATGGCCTGAATACTGATGCTGGGAGAGCGAGGGAGGCTGAGAAAAAAGGGAGTGGGAAACAAGAAACCACAGAATGACGAACAACAGCTCACTTTCTATCGACAAACCAAAAACCTCAAGTGACTGTCGCTGTCGAAAACGGCGTGCACACCACGCACCAGTGCTGTGCATTGTTCATTCACATTTCTTCTGGTTGAGGACATTTAATCAGTTTACCTCGCCTGTGCTTTCATTCAAAATGTGCCAACAGCATCTAACCACAGGACGAGCTAAGAATAGTTCTGGTACAGGCCGTGACCGTCTGTCATTAACCTCCAGAACTGAGCTGACGTCACAACACCGAGAGCCAGTTTTCAACCCTCTGGCCACCGCACTACTGTCAGAAGGGATACTGCTGACAGTGTATTCAAAGTTAGTGCTTAAGTTCAGCTATTTTAAAGGGATAGTTTGGACTTTTTAAAAAATGGGGTTATGGTCTAAAATCTTTTTCAGTCTAAGTGTACACTATATTTAGAATAATGTCACTGCTTTACCTTGCTGTCAGAGAGCCTCTCTGGGGCTGGGTATCGATCCAAAACTTCAATACAGGTTCCTGAATGATACTTTTTTTAATACCACTTTAAAATCCATTTGAACAAAATGCAAATTACACTACACATTATGGTGCAAATGTTTAGTTTTATTTTTAGCTCCTTTTTTACACACTCAAAGCAGTTTCATGACAGAAATATAAACTAATTTAGCATACTGAGGTAAAACTTAAATTGTTTGTTTCAACTTTTCAGTTTTATGTTTCATTACCTCAGCATGTTTCCACTCAAAACAGTTTCACGCCATAAAAAATAAACCACAACTTGGAGATTTACTCCTAATGCATCGAAATGTGCATTTTTTCTATGCTTGACAGTGTTGAAGCAATGTATAAGCCACGTATAAGCAAAATATCACAGCAACCAGACTCCATTAGCAAAAACAGCAGAACACAGAAGATGCTACTACTGCGGTTTGTTTGTTTGTGTTATTGTGTCTTTGGGGAATCCAAACAGACCTTTTAAAACAGTTTAGTCACACAACAACACAAACTACACAATTAAGGCAGTGACAGTCCAGCGACTCTGGTGTTCTGTAATGTAAAATTGTTTTTGCTTACGAAGTTTGGTTGCCTTGGAGAGAGCGATATTTGGCTTATGTAATGACAGTTTCCTATTGGAAAAAGCTTTCTGATGGCAAAGTTAAATAGTGAAAATATTCTAAATATAGTGTACATTAAACTGATAATGATTTTTGATATTTGCCTTTTTTTAAAAGGCTAAAATACGTTCTGCTGCTGTCCCTGTCAACAGCAGTACTTTGCTTCCATAGCTTACCAATTGTCATTTAGGTAGTACATTGACTGACTGAATCTATGGGATTTAATGAAAAATAGAGTTGTGTCAGACTTGTTACTGTGTTGTTTCTAGCCACACCTTATTGCAACATGTAGTAGCAGCTCTGGAGATGTTGATCGCATGAGTCCACAGACAGAAACTCAGTGTTGTAATGCTCCCTACAGGATTTATACGCTGTCAGGGAGATTAATGAGAACATTTGTTAGAAGTGAGGTGACATTTTATGCTCACACTGGTCAAAAAACTGTCACTGCTGCCTTAATATATTGCAGAAACCTGTCTGAGGGCCAGTGAAAGACTTTCCTGTTTTAAAACGTCAGGAGGGGAGCAGCTCCCCCAGCTTCAGAAGCTGGGATCAAATATCTTAGGAGCTATTTGCACTTGTCAGTAGCAGGGGAAAATGTCTCCTGATGGAGCCATTTAAGAGAAAGAGCTCTACTGTGGTGAGTAAAAACATATTTCTAAGCCGGAAGGAAAATGACAAGCTAAAGTGAAGAGTAGTAAAAGCCCTGTGAGGGAAGGAGATGAATCAAGATAAAAGGATAGGACGCACATTGCTGCAGGTACTGTACTGTACTGCTGGACTTGATCCAGTGCAGCATTGCTTTTACTGCATTGCTGAGCCAGACTGGGCCAAAACTGGATGCACTGGGTTGGCTGGCTGGTACAAGTGCTGTCAATTCCTCTGAGATCATTTCAACAATGAGCCTTTGTCCTCTGACTCATGAGGAAATAACAGACATGACACACCACATCTACACTTGATACTCAGCCCAGTATCCCCAGGCATTTCGTCCATGTTGGACAATTCTGCAGCTCACGATTTATGTCCAACGCCAAGGTTCAGTGCCAACGCCGGAGGTCGTGTCCGACATGCAGTGAGGCAGAATGTAAGGGTGTAAAGGTCGGGGTGGTGGACGCGGGTGTAGCAAATGACTTTCATGCAAGAAACTAAAGTTTACAAACTGTTTCAAACATGTCATTAACTTCTAACCCAAAGGGATACACCAACTGTAAAACTCTACGCTGATACAAGGTTTAAAATAATGCCAATGTTGTCCTCTTGCGGCATACAAGAGTTGTATGCAGCCACTGGCTTCTCCTCTGACACAGCAGCTAAAACTTTGGCCTCATCTACTCCACAACTATCCAGAGGCAAATGTACATTTTTACTCCACTGCTTTTATTTAAAAGCTTTAGTCACATTGCAGATTTAGATTCATACAAAATATGATCAACAAATAAATTATTTTGTATTATTATAGATTAAATTACCAAGTAGTATATACAATTAAAATGAGCTCCACCTTTATCAGCTGCAACATTGAAGGGATATATAAATTAATGCACGAATAACTATAATACAATACATACAGTAAATGTATAGTATTCTGAAACAGGCCATTCTGCAGACTGAGTATCATTATTTGCACTTATGTGAAAATATAAATGGTACACTGCAGGACTGTCATAACTGGTGCTACTGTTGTTACACGGTTTTCTGCATCATACACCTATGACATTAGTATCCCACTGCCACCACTGTCTAAGACTGGTATCAGTACTTAGTTATATGATGGATGCTATGTGTGTGCTCTGTACAGAAGCAGCAGGGTCGCAGCACAGAGTCGCAGGAGTCAGATTTCAAATGTGGCGCTGTAGGCTAATCACAGCCTGACATGAAGTTGTTTGACTAGATATGATTGTCCAAGCTGAAATCTGCTGGAAGGGCAATTATACAGAGCCCCTGCACTGCCAAATGTGGGGTCGTAGGATTCAGACATAACAGTGTGTATTTTAGTTGTTTCATACATCAGCAGGAAGACATTAGCTGGCGCTAATTTGTCAAAACTAAGGTCAACTTGGCTACTTAGTTTACAACTTGTTTGTGGACGTTAGCTACAGCTGTTGGGATCAGAGGGATGTTTGACTGATCTAACAACTCAAAATTTAATAATGAACCAACCTCATAAGCGTTTGTTTTGGTCAAAGTAAGAGGATAATCTAAAGATGACAACATAACATCAGAGATCAAAGTAAGTGTTCTATTGTTACAGATATTGAATGTTGTCGCTCATATCTTGTCTTGTTAAATGTGTAATCTGTAACAGCAGTATTGTCATGAGTTTATTAACTGGTGGGAAAGTTTCCCCACAGTTGCATCCTGAGTCTACAGCTACAAACTATCACTAAAACTTGATGAAACCATTAATGGCTGCAACTCTTTGTCACCCAATCATACGCTACTGCAAAACATATTGTTCATGTCAGAGAATCAGAGCTGCAACGACTGTTGGATTAATCGATGAGCTTCTCCAAAAAATTAACAACTAACAGATTTTATGATGGAATAATCATTTCAGTCATTTTCAAACATTTTCTGGTTTTAGCTTCTCAAAAATGAGGATTTGCTGCTTTTGTTTGCCAAATGTTATAGATTGTATATTTTGTGGATGTGAACTGTTGGTAATATGAAGCATCACACTGAGCTTTTGATGGACATTTTTCTCTTTTTTTCTGACATTTTGTATAGAAATTGATAAAAGGTACCCTGTGGAGTTTTTGGCAATAGATCTGTTTTCATGAGCAGGTCTTCTTTTTGTTTGTATGTTCATTTTCTCGTGCACATGAATGCAGATCCACAAGCATGCAGGTGATGAAGCACACATTCATGGAGATCTTTTTGTTTGATTGATGGTTGGTGGCGGTGCTGCACTAAGAGATGTAGCAATGTGGCAGCAAAAGGTGCGGAAGAAGAGAACTACTTATTATGTAAATAATGCAGGTAAATATTTTAAAAAATCAGTTTCGCAAATGTATGAAGAAGGAAATGCATTTAACATCTCAATGATAGCCACACACAACCTTTAATTTAGAAAATAACTGGCGCTATAATTGGTCATGAAAGCAAGTGTTAGTTGCAGCCCGGCCCAGAATTAATAAGTACGAAAAACAGGAAGACAGGAACAGTACCAATATCAACACTGACAAAATTCAGGTTGGTAGAAATTTCTCCTAAAACCTGCAGGAAAGTAAATCCCTGCAGATCAACGTTTCTCCACACTCTCTCCTGTTTGACTTGGCTGAGTCCCTCCTCCTCCTGCTCTCGCCTTCAGTATCTCTTGGCTGAAGTCTCCCCCTCTGTATCTCTCCTGCCACTCCCTACCTGCTCCAGGCTGCTCTCTATCTCCTTCTCTTTCCCTCTTTCTTGTCTTCTCTTATCTCTCTTTTCCTTGCTCCACTCTCTTTGTCCCGCCCGCCCCATCTGTTATCTCCCAGCTGGATCTGTTTTACGCTGCACTGCAGTAGGCCTAGTGAGGATCCAGGCTGGATGAGTCACCCACTCACAATCTGCTGCCCTAAAACCCTGCAGGCGTCAGCCACATCCAAGGACCCCACTGCTGTCCAGGGCCACGCACGGATGTACATCTATGTTCGCTCACAAGCATGTCTGCATGATGCATAC
>JAJHUR010106231.1:793-23141 GCA_027495735.1 Lutjanus campechanus
CAACTACCCATTTGTGCATGTGCGGCGGCATGCGCGACGGTAAGTCTACTTGGACAAACTGCCCGAATTGCGTTGCCAGAGACGTCAGGGACTTTGAGTCATTCTGCGCTGCAGATGCGTTAATTGCGTTAAATTTTTTAATCAGATTAATCATGATGATGGATTAATCCGCGTTAACGCGTTAATTTTGACAGCCCTAATTCTAAGGTTTTCCAAGTTTCTCCTGGAACCCAGAAAGTCAGTTCTATGAGAACCTTTTTATATTCCAAAGGTTTTATCTTGAAGCCACCCAGGGGGTTCTACCGTGAGTCTTTTTATATTCCAAGGGTTTTATCTAAAACATACTCAGGAGGTTCTACCAAGAACATTTTTATACCAAGGGCATTATTGAGAATCCACCAAGGGAGTTCTACAAGAACCTTTTCATATTCTGTGGGTTTTATCTAGAAGTCTAGAGTTTCTTCTAAAAAGGGTCCTTTGGATGAAAAGGGTTCTTAATGGAACCCATAGAACCCTGGACGAACTCTTTCTTCAAATAGGGTTCTTCAGAAGCAAATGGTTCTGGGTGGAACCTCAGCCCTTCAGGAAGAACCCTTTGGGAACCCTAATTTCTGTCTCTTATACACATCTAGATGTGTATAAGAGACAGCTTTATAGGCCAACTTTTAAGTGTAATGGCGCACAGCAGTGCTTTAATCATGTGCAGTGTGACCGTCTTGTTGCCAGGAAACATTTGAGTAGATTTTTGTCCTTTGGTCTCCCTTTCTTTGTCTGTTGCTGGAGCTTTTGACAATTTATAATGCTCACGATTCTGCAGAGTGCACTGGTTTCTCATTTATTCATTTGAGGGCCCCTTAAAGGGCTTGCAGAAAGCCACAGACTCCTGTTTGCTGCGATTTCGTCTCAGTGAGCTGAGATTTTGCTTCATACAGAGTTCACTTTGGGTGGGCAGAGCACTTGGGAGTAAAATCTGATACAAGAGCAATGATTCTTCATTTCTGCTCTCTCATTGTTTTAATGGCATAATAGAGTTTAACCACTGCTTATCCCTCCCTTTGGGAACTACTAGCCGATTAAATCACTCACTAAAGTTCAGCTGTATGCTGATGGGCTGGGCAGACTGCTTTAGATTTTGAAACTGTTGACTGTAGTGACTAATTACCTCATTAAAACTGTAATCAGCAATCTAAGGGATTACAACAACCCAAAATGTCTTCGGATTACTGTCATTTTACAATTTTTCTCTTTTTTATGTGCAATGCAATGAAAAAGTTCAGGAAATTAATATCATGTTTAAAACATAATTTCATAAAGAACACCTGCCTTCATTTAAGTGGCCTTCCAAGTTTCTTGATTTTATTTTAAAAGTATTCCCAGACGTAATCCTTTAATGTTTTTTAAAACATTTATAATCAAATGCATCTTATGTTACATTATACAACAATGTCCAGTTCCAATTTTGTTTTCCATTAAAATAATCTCTCAATAGAAAACAAGCTTTCTGCTCTAACCTTGCATCCATCAGCGTCAACTTATCCTGTTTTATTATTAGTGGCCTTCTTATGAACTTTTAACATCAAACGTTAAACTGCCATGGGGATCTGGTGCTGATATATAAAGTTACTTATTGCCAGGATAGCATGAAACAAGACATAAATTACCTGTGGTTTGATTCACACTTCTAAGCCACCCGAGAATGCATTGCACCTGCAGGATCATGTGTCATAACTCAAGAGCAGAAAGTCTGCATGAAAACCTGCAGTATTTCACCACATTGCCTTTCTTTAGTAGCCTCATTGACTTCAGTTGGGGTTTTAAAATAGTGCACAGAATAAAGGCATTTAAAGTTTTTATGTTATTGATTTTGGAAGGACACGTTGGAGTCTGCAACGCCAAGAGAAGCTCAGAAACAGGTTGAAAAAAAAGAGGAAAAGAGTCTGGAAAAAAGAGACATATTCTGTAGTTTCTCTGACATCATAGCACCTCGACATGAAAATGAACTTGTATTTGGCGGGACTAGTTTCTCTCTTGATGTCTCTCCTGCCACCATAGCCAATATTTTATTTTTCTTTTCTCTGCGACTTTTCCTTCCAGCGGGTGACTAATATTTTCTACCACAATTAGCATTGCAACGAAAATGAAATAAATAGAGAGACAGAAACTTGAGGTTAGATGAAAAGGAAACGGGGAAGCAAACAAACAGCTTGATCAGTGCCAGGTGCTTTGCTAAGAATTTCACCAGAATGACTCTTTTCTATGCAACCTGTTATTAATGCTTCAGTAAAACATTTTCAAATTGTCTAGATTATTAATCACGGCTCATGCAAGAAGCAGTAAATTGCTGTAGAAATGCTGAAAGTGTCAGCTGATGAAATTTTAGTTGTTAAAGGAATAGTTTGAAGAAATATGCTTATTTGCTTTCATGGCAAGAGTGATGAAAACATGAATATCATTCTCATATGTGTCATATCTCAGTATGGCTGCAGACGGTTAGCTTAGCTTAGCATAAAGCAACCAGCAGCCCCACAGTCACACTGTGACTTCAGGAAGTTACTGTGCTCAGCGAAGAAATAGTCCCATACACAACGATAATTTGTTGTTACGGATTAAACAAATTAGATAAAACTAATTAATTATTTATCATCAGAGGTGTTGGTTGGCAGATTTCAGTACCTTTGGATTGAACAAAGTTAGCTGTTTCCCCCTGTCTCCAGTATTTAGCCTAAGATAAGCTAAATGTCTCCTGGCTCCGGTTATATATTTAAAGGACAAGTGTGTAGAATATACAGACACCTTATCTGACCCTCCCTTCCAAGCATGTACTGTAGGAGAAGCTATGGTGGTCACAAAAAACGTGAAGGGCAGTATCTATAGAGCCAGTGTTTGGTTTGTCCGTTTTGGGGTACTGCGGAAACATGGCGGTGCAACATGGTGGCCTCCATGGAGGTGGTGCCACACCCTCTGTAGATATAAAGGGCTCATTCTAAAGTAACGACAACAGAACTATTCTTATCTCCAGGTGAATATTAACTAATGAAAACATACCCATGGCTATTAGTATATCATATTCTGTCTGTCATATTCTGCCAGTAGATCCCTGTGAATCTTACACACTGGACCTTTAATGTGTTATATAGCTATTCTATGCTGCAACAATTAGTTGATCAGTTGTCAACTAATAAATTAAGCTATTTTGACAATTGTTTTGAGACATTTCTTGAGAAAAATATAGACAAAATGTCTGATATCAGTTTCTCAAATGTGAATATTTTCTGGCTTCTTCTTTTCTCCTCTATGACAGTAAACTGAATATCTTTTATTTGAGCACAAAACAAGAAAATTGAGGACCCTAAGTGCTGATCAATATTTTTCACCATGTCCTGACATGTTAAGGACCAAACATGTTAAGGACCAAATCAAGAAAATAATTGACAGATATATCAATAATGAAAATAATGAAAATAATCATTAGTTGCAGCCCTAGTTAGAGGTGGATTTTTATGTGAAGCTAAGCTAAACATCCCCTGGCAACAGCTACATATTTGACAGACAGGCATGACAGTGGTATCAATTTTCTCATCTAACTCTCAGCAAGAAAGCAATAATTTCCCAAAATGCTGAACTGCTCCTCTTAACAGGTTGTTGTCACTTCATGCTTTTGATAATCACATTAGAGATGGAGGTCTTCTACATGGGTGTAGCCTCCGTCCTGACTGTTTAACTAATGTGAACATGCAGTCTGGTGGGAACACTCATCAGTCACGAAAATGGCTCTCTTGCATGAAATCGAATCAAAATAATTTTTTAGTTGTCAGCACTTATGCGTCCTGAAGGGCTCTTGATTGAAACAGAATATGGTAATAACATGGGTACCAGCGTCTAGAGAGATTAATATAAAAGCAGCGCATGTGTTTTCATTTGGGCTTTTGTTCTCACTGAAGCCCCTGTGCGGTTCTGGAAAGAGCATTGTGGGGCCCTTAAACCAGCTCCCAGCATTCCTCGGTTGGTACGGTGCATGTACGCGTGGGCCGAAGCTTTGGGCCTTGACAGTGTGAGTCAAGTGAAGCTCAGTGAATTAGCAAAAATCTCTTCAGATACTAAAAATAGATTCTCTCTGAACTGGTTTCAGCGTATGGGACTCATTTGATGTGTGTGTAATGTCTCCAAACATGAAAACACATGATCAGTCCTTGAAGGAGTTACAATCTGTGCACTGGGTGTTGGAGTGTGTATATGCGTGTGTGTGGACATTATGGGTGTGTTCAAGTGTACACGCACATGAACGTGCGCCTGTGTGTGTGGTATTTTGCCTATTTTCTATTGGTTTATAGAGCCACATGAAAGTTTCACTGCGCTGGATGAGATTGTCTGTTTTTTTCATTACAAACAAGAGCGAAATATGTTGGAACAACCTCTACTATTGTGGTTTTTCACAGATCTTGGTCCAGACTTTACCTCTTTGACCAGTGGATGTGAAATGTGGAGGTGTGCATACATTACTGCCAGTTAGCTGTTAGCTAAACACATCAAAACTGAGTGGAAAAACTGTTGCAATACATCACGCTACTTGTGCTTTTCTGCTGCAAAGCCGAGCTTGTCCAAGTGAAAAGGTTCAGAGCTGCAGTCTGGAAAAAGCTCAAAAGGAAATAATGATAGCTTAGGGCTGAATGTAACTGAGTAGAAGGCTATTATGTGAAAAGGAGGAAAGGGGAAGAATCAATCAGTCCACAGTTGTGGTTGTGGAGTTTCATGAAAAACTCAATTTTAGTACCTGCACTCCCTTATCCCACTAAAAAAGCATGGTTGTCTCCTTGAAGAGTCCAGTATGCAGATGATGATACTACCACCTGGAGCTCCAGACGTCTACCTGGGGCCTGTTTCAAAAAGCAGGTTTAACAAACTCTCAGCCTAATCCTGAACTCTTAGTTGACAAAGCCTCAGATGGAAAACTCAGAGTTTTCAGTTCCAGAACAGCTGATCAGAATTAGTTCAATCAACTCTGAGTAAGCTAACTCTGAGTGAAGCTTGTGCAAGAAAGCCATCATCACAGTGGCACTCCAATACTACAACCCCAGTTCCAAAAATGTTGGGATGTTTGTGTAAAACTTAAACTGAATATAGGTCGAAAAGTTTTTGCAAATTGGTGCATCCTGTGTTTTTTAATACTGTACAAAGACAAGATTTAATGTTCAAACTGATTAACTTTATGAGTTTTTGTAAATACATACTCATTCTGAATTTGATGCCTGCAGGATGTCCCAAAAAAGTTGGTACAGGCGCATATTTATCACTGTGAAACAGTCAGCAAGCTTTTGGGAACTGAGGACACTAAATGTTGAAGTTTTGAAGGTGAAAATCTTTCTCATTCTTGCTTGTTCTGGGGGCTCGGTTCTCGTATTTTGCGCCTCATAATGCACCACACATTTTTAATGGGAGACAGGTCTTGACTGCAGGCAGGTCAGTCTCTCTTTCACGACAAAACCACATGTTGTAACACATCCAGAATGTGTCATAGTGTCGTCCTGCTGAAATAAGCAGTGACGTGTCTGAAAACTATGTTGTCTGGATGGCAGGACATGTTGCTCCAAAACCTGTATGTACCGTTCAGCATTAACGGAGCCTTCATACATGTGACAGTTACCATGACGACATGGGTCATTTTTTAAATTTCACAACTTTCCCGTTCTTTTGTTGCCTATTTTTGGGGGGATTGCAGGCGTCAAATTCAGAATATGTGTATATTTACCAAAAAAACAAAAAAGTTGTTTGAACATAAACTGTCTTGTCTTTGTCCTGCATTCAACTGGACACAAGTCAAAAAGTATTTAAAAATCATTGCATTATGGGGTTTTTTTTAGGTCACAACTTTTTTTTAGGGTTGTCTGTTTTAACGTGTAAATATTTCAACATGAAATGCTGTCTTCACTCTTTCTGAAATGGAAAACCCAGAGCTGTCCTCATCTTAGTCTCAGGCTTAACTACGGGTTTAACTAAGCCTGCTTTCTGAAATAGGGCCCTGGACCTCTCCCACTGTAGGTAACTCCAACATGCAATGCAAACAACGGCTGAGCTCGACTTCAAAACAACTCCGTCTGCACTCATTAAACTCTCTGTTTAAGAATTCCCATGCGGTTTGAAGCCTTTCTCTAATGAAGCACAATTAAAATGAAAAGAAGGTAATGAAAAATATTTACCCCCAGTCCAATGAAGTGGCTGGTGAAGTTGATGACTCCTCTTAATAAAAGCCATATGCCTGTTCTCATAAAGTTCTGTTTTTGTGGCACAGATTTTGTTAGGCGTTAGCATTTGTGCCAGCGAGTGAATTAGCTCCTGACGGTGGGTAGGAGAGCAGTAAGAGGCACTTTATCAGAAGCAGAAGACCTGCACACTCACACGGATTTATGCTGAAGTGTAGTCCTCACCATGCCAAATCTCCAGCAGTGATAACCAGCCACTGGACAGAGTTACTGTAGATGTAAATCTGTTAAATAAGCCTCTGATTGATGGCAGCGGTGTTTATGGTGGATCACTTGTACAAACACATCAAATACTCCTTATTCTGAGGTGTTGTTTTCTGCAAAACACCGTTCAGAACACATTTTGTAAACATACATGAATTGGCTCTGATGGGAATTGAACCGCTGACCTTGGCAGTATTAGAGGCATGTATTATTCACCAAGCCACAGGCAAATATCTTCCTCATCTCAGGAAAGTTCCCAAAATTTCCCCTGCACAGTGACTTAAAATGCAAATATGTGCATGAAAAGTGAGATAAATATGCTTCTTCACCACAAACAGATTACACGCAGAAAACAGGGTTAGAAAGTTGTTTGACAGTGAAATGATGCAGTGGAAACTACCGCCACAAACCAGGGTCAAATCTCTAAATCATAACATAGATTTTTCATGCATTTAGTTAAGAGTCTTATGTAACACGTACTAACCGTTTCATGTAATGACTGCCAATTGAACGTGATCATATAATTTATCAAAGGCACAATCTGCATTTGAGAGTCTGTGGTCATTTTTAAGAGAAGCCGAATATAAATCTTTTGTTTGTGTGTCACGATTTTTTTTTCCCACAAATGAGCACAGTCTCTTAAAATGCAAATATGTTCATTGAAAGCAAAAGAAATGCATTTCTCCACCACAAATGACTGACATGAATGAGACAGCGCTGGAAACAGGATGCGCATAGTTTGGAAGCTACTGCCAGCAACCAGGGTCAAATCTCCAAATCATACAAAGGCCTTTTCCACCAACATGGAACCAGCCCCGTTCCAATTCAAGCACCTAATTTTAAATTGTTCTGAGCAAAAAATAAATTGGTTCAGAACCCCAAAAGTCGACAAAAAATATCAGGTTCTCCTTAGGATCCTAAGTGAGTGCGTCAATTTCTGCAGGTTGTTGTGCATTGTGCAGCGCCCTCTGTTGATCACATCCTTGATTTTAATGGTGCCACTCGAAACTGGTGCAAACGTGGGACATAAGCTTTTTTCAGCTTCTGAAAGGGGGCGTAAAAAAGTTTGGGAATCACAGGTCTAAATACAGCCTCACTGTTGATTTCACATGAAGTTTATCTTACTTGACCAAAATCTTGGCTAAGTCTTAGTTGCCTACACTTAACGCATGTGATGACAGCCTGGTGATGGTCATGCTCTCTAAAGAGATAATCTGTGAAATTTCATGAAACTCTGTTTACAGTGTTACAGAGTTATTTGTTGTTGCTCCTTCTTTTGAGATCTGAAGATGTTTTTTTCATGAGTTGCTCGACCAAAAAAGCTCATCTTGATCCTTGGCTGCGATGTCACTGTCCCGACATATCAGAAATCTCCCTGGGGCCGTGTGTAGATGACATGAGAAGCTGTGGTACAGTAATTCTGTCAGACGGGACTTGTTGAGAAAACAGAGGGGAACAGGCCTGACCGATCCTGTGTCAACATGACGTTCATTCCCACGATGCTTCTACCAGAGGGCTCACGCCGCTGCCCCGCTGAACTTCTGTTCATTTCTAAGGGATATTTTTAAGGGGGAAAAACGGCCTCCCTCCTGCTCCCTGAGAGCCCAACAGGGTCCCCGTGCCGAGGCGCTCTCTTGGGCCGATGCGCTGATCGGATCCAGATGCTGCTGGAGCGTGGAAGGGGACAGCAGAGGAGTGTGGAGGCTTCACAGCGGCACTGATTGATAGGGGTCAGGATGAAGTTGGGAGTCACGTTTCTTGACTCTGATCCTCCTCTCTGGTTTTCTTTCTTTCTTATGCTCTTTTCTGCCCCATCTTTCCTGTCTGCTGTCAGCTTGTCTCCTGATGCCTGTGTTTTATGTACCCTGTTGAGACGGTGTGGAGCTCGGCGGGGAGCAGACAGCGTCACGCTTCAAGTCTGGCTGTTTGCCTCACCTCTGCTGAGCGTTTAATGAACTCTTTTACAGTCAGAGGCTGATTCTTAACCGCAATTTATAGACACTGAGAACCAGTTTTCAATGAATCTTTCTATGCGTCATGCTGTGAAATGGTAATTACAGTAAATGAAAAACAAAAACAATTTAGTTGTATGTAAATCTTTAGTTTAGAACAGGAATTGAGCTTTTTTATACAATTTCCATCTGTGTGCAACATTTTCCACTGCATGTTTGCCTCACAGAGTACTACACGGTTATTGTCGTTTCAAGGCTGCTCAGTCTTTTCTCTCAGTAAAAAAAAGCATTACTTTTGTTTAGATATTTGTTTTTTTAATGGTTTATTAAGGGATATAAATAAGCATATACACTGAGTGGACACAATAATTTCCAATGAAATTGATTTTAGAGTTTTGAATCAAACTAAACAAGACCGATAACTTTGTGTTGAGATAATTTACTTTTCTTCTTTAGATAAACTTTGAGTTGTTGAAACCACCAGAAATTTTCTATTTCAGAATTGTTCACAGTGAGAAGTGAATCTGATTTGCTGTTAATTGGGTGCTGAAAAATTAAAGTTGCAACTGAAAATATTCAATTATTAATCATTATTCACTTTCACATCAATGAGTTTGCTCAACAATTATATATCAGTGTTACTATCAAGATAAGTAAAAGAAAAAAGTAAATCTCAAAAAAGTTTTATTAGTTGGTAAAACTTTCTCAAAACTTACAGATTTGAATTCAGCTCAAAACTCAAAAATCTATTTAAGTTGCCTTGAAATTTTGAGTTTTCTCAGTTTTTTTTGAAGGGAAAGAGTTTTTTAAAAGTCTCTGTGTGTTCAGCTCTCAGTACTTTTGCAGCTTCTAACTGAATCTCTGTGGTTTGAAGTTTAGTTTTTCTCCTGTGTCGCTGTTTGTACTTTCAGCTTTATTTTACTGTTTCATGTTCGCTTTCAGCAGGATAGGAATCGTGTTAAGTTACTGCTGATGAAAACCAAACATTTCCTGATTTTGCTGTTTCATAATAAAAACTTTATGATAACGAAACAGGGGACTTTTGTTGTGAAAAAAAATATAGAAATGTGATTAACCGCCATCGTCCTGTTGATGCTCATAGTGAAAAAATGTCAAACAAATAGATACAAATATATAACAAAAATCAAAGTGGTGATGCCAAACTGTGCATCAACAGTGGTCACTAGAGTTTTCAAGATGTTATTATTTTTATTTCTTTAACCAAACAGAAGCTTCACCCCAGTGCTCCTTAGTGCCCTGCCAGGGCCTTTCTGTAAGAAAAAAACACTATGTGGTCCACATTGCTCAGTAAAAAATTTGGAAAAATACATAACTTTGTTTTTGTTTTTCAAAATGGTTTATTTGAGTATGTAAATGAGCATATTCATGAGGCGGACACAATACTGAGAAATAATATAATGAAATTTAAGTAAACAGCCTCAGAAATGACCACAGAGTCAGCACAAAACAAAGCATTAAAATGTTACATATTTGTTGCAGATTGCTTTGCATTGTACAAATGTTGCTTTTATCGTGTCCGCCTTCTGTATTTAACCCCCCTAACAATGGGAATGTTTTGGCCCTGTGCCGTCCTCGCTGAAATGTTTTTGGGTTTTTTTGGTCTCTCTCTCTAAATTCTATCCTTTTTTTCCCTCAGGACCATGCCGACTCTGCAGAGCTCCGCCTTTCTGCTGCTTTTGAGCTTCCTGATTGGTCTGAGCTACTCTCTGAACCCAAGGGACCCCAATGTGTGCAGCCTGTGGGAGAGGTGAGGCCTGTTCAACAAAGAAATAAATCTCACTGTGGATGCATCCAATTAAACATATTATACATACATTTTCTCATACTGTGCTGCATACATGTTGCTGAAAGTTTTCTTTATGGTTTTCAACCATTTAAGAGAAAAAAAACTTTAGTAACACTGTGATATATACTTGCTCCCTTGTGGTGGGAAATCTTCTTTTTCCCTCAATACAAAATTAAACAGCCACTTTTGCAGCTTTACCACAGAAATTGGTTCACAGAATAGGAATTGATGGTTGGTAGTAAACTATCACACCCACCAAAATCCAAATCCAAAACCACTTTCTGAGCAGCCATTGCTATTTTCCCCACTGACACGTGTGGCTATTTACATGATTAGCTTTCAAAACACAACAGTTCAAGAAGTCCATTTTTCAAATCCAAGAAAAGTGAATGGACATGTCTTAAAGCTTTGGTTCCTAACCTGGGTCCAGGCCCCTCTCGGGGGGGGCAGCAAAAATCACAGGGGGTCCCCAAGGCTTTGTCTGCTTGAAGTTGTCAAGATTAGATTTGCACATGTTAACTAATAGTATAATACTTATAGAGAAGTCAGTGCACAAAACTATTTACAATATTTTTTCTCAGGCTAACATTTTTTTGTCCTCACTCATAAATAGTAGACTACCACAACTCTGTGACCTCTCAAGCTCTGTGATAATGAATAATTATGATTCTTTTGGTGAGGATGTTAAGCTGATTCTAGAAAAGAGACATTTACTAAAGATAAAGGTTCTAATAAAAGAAACAATTATGATTTATGTTCATTTTAAGAGTAAAACTTTGGAATAATTCACTTCTTTTTCTTTTCTTTCTTTTGGTGTTTCTGTGTGTGTGTGTGTGGGCTGGAGGGTTAAACTTTTCTTGGATACAAGTCGGCAAGAACTCCAAGGAAAAAAAGAGACGTGGGAATCAATGTCTTTAAGGAACAGTTCACCCACAAATCAAAAATATTTTCCTCTTGCCAGTTGTGCTGTTTATCCATCCAGATTGTTTTAGCATGAGTTGCAGAGCTTTTGAGATCTCAGCTGTAGAGATGTCCGCCTTCTTTCTTGTGGTGTTCAGCGTGCTGATGTGGTTTGTGGGTGTAGTTTGATCTACAGTAGTTTTTCTCCAAAACTTGGTAACTCACACCAAAACAATCTAGATGGATAATAGCATGACAGATAAGAGGAAACATGTATTTTTGGGGGGTGAACTGTCTCTTTAGCATGCGTTACTAACACTGATCACTTTTATCACAGCTACTTCTTTTACATTTTAGGAATTTATGCTAGGCACTTTGTGCTGAATACTAAGGTCAATATGTTAACATGCATTGCAATAAAATCACGGTATGGCCAAGTGCAGTATCAAAATCACACAACCAGAACCAAATTGCAATTTTTTTGAAAAAATGTGTGAGAAAACAGCTTCATAATGAGGTACTGTAGTACTGCAGAGATGACCTGGTCTAAAAATTCTGTTCTCCAGATGAAAGAAAAGATGTTTGTTTGGTACAAACCTCAATAAATATCACATTATCACAATTTTAATAGCTTTTTTTTTTCAGTGAACATGAAAATTGCAATGCTAGCCTGCTAATGTAGAGCAGGTATAATGTTTATCATGTTCACCATCTTAGTTTGGTATGTTATCATGCTAACATATGATAATTAGCAAAGTACAGCTAAGGCTGATGGGAATGTTATTGTTATTTTTTAGGTATTTAGTTATAAAACCAAAGTACTGGACAAACCAGATGGGACTATATGGAAAGTCAGAGTTATTAAAGTTCATTCTGTGGGGGACACGAATGCCTGCGCTGCATGTCATGACAATCCTTCCAATAGTTGTTGAGGAATTTCACTCAAAACCACAAGGGTGAACCTCATGGTAGCAGTAGAGGAAAGTTGTGGGATACATTATGATTCATCTAGGGCTGCAGCTAATTTTATGATCGATTAATCTGTTGATTATTTTTTCAGTGAATCAATAAATTATTTGATGTGTGATATATCAGAAAATTGTTCTAGAAATAATACATTTTCTTTTGCTTGACCTGCAACTAATGATTAATTTGATTATTATAATCTATTGATTATTTTCTCAATAATTCAATCGGTTGTTTGGTCCATAAAATGTCAGAAAGTGGTGAAAACGGTTTCCTAAAGCCCAAGATGATGTCCTCAAATGTCTTATTTTGTCCACAATCCAAAGATACTCAGGTCACTGTCATAAAAGAGTAAAGAAACCAGAAAATATTCCCATTTGTGAGAGTGACATCAGGAAAATAAAAAATGACTCAAAAAGATTAATTGATTATCAAAATAGAAAATAGAAAATTGTGAAGTGAAACAAAATCCAAAATAATTAACCAATTATCAAAAAAGAGACCAGTTAAGTTTTTGTTGTTCAACTATAATTATTATTCGACTAAAAAGAGGGAGCATTAATCAGGGCTATGACTGTCTGCACGCAGTTTTATCACAATTAATCTAATAGTTGTTTAGATTTTTCAGTCTGGAAAGTGGATCGATCATCTCCAGATCCACTACACCGCTGGCAAGACTACAGAAAAAAAAAGTTGAATTAATTAATGTTGTTTCAGCTGGATAATGTTTCTCTTTCCTCTGACTGTGAATGACTGACACTATTTGTGTGTTTCTCTTCTATTCAGCTTCACCACCTCAGTGAAGGAGTCCTACTTTCATCCGTACGACCATGTGACAGAGGAGCCCTGCTCGGACCCTCGGACCTCCTACAGATGCATGCGCCACAGGTGACGACTCATTTCCTGTTGGACTGACTTCCTGTTCCTGTCACCGGGGGGGTCAAAGCGTCCTGTCTGACTGTGTTGTTCTTTCAGGATCACCTACAAGACGGCCTACAGGCAGGCGGTGAAGACAGACTACCGCAAGAGGTACCAGTGCTGTCCAGGCTACTACGAGAGCAGAGACAAATGTGTCCGTAAGTAACCACGGAAACGTTTAAACAATCCACTCGTCTGCACACACGTTTTATCACTGAGAGAGACAGAAGAAGAGAAGAGCTCAAACAGAGGAGAAGAAGAAGAAAAGTTTTGGAAAGATTCAGTCCACAGCAAGTAGAGAATCACACTGAAGTACACTGATCCACAGACCCTCACCTGCTGCCACTCCTGCAGAACTTGAAAAGTCAGATAAACACAACTCAATCAGAATGTGTACATGTAGCCACGCTCACACGAACCCTAATATTACACTAATAATCGGTATAATAGCTCAATCAGAACAAAAATGCCTTATGTAACCACCTCAACCAGAAGAGACTGGCCCAATCCACCCTGTCAGAAGGAATGGTTTAGAGCAGTGTAAACTTTCAATAATCCATTCAGTTGTGCCTAATAAACATATAAACGCTTAATCTGATTATTTATCTCTGATTGGAATTAAGATTGCCATGATATCAGATTTTCGCCGTGTCCAATAGAATTCACGATATTATCAAGTTATCTATAGAAAAGTGGAGAAAAAAATAATAATGCTATCAGTCAAATTCATCATTTATTCATTATTTATCATTTCAGTTCACTTATTGTGCATTTAATCTATTTTTAGGCAAATTAATTACACTTAAGATTGAAGATTGAGAGAAATTCTGTTACCATAAAAACATACAAATAACTGAAATGCCACTTAATGGATAGTGGGAAGGTGTGTGTGGGGATGTTGTGGACGGGAGGCCAAACTGAAAAAAACCTGAAACAATTGAAGAGCCTGCAATTATGGCAAAGGAAAGACTACAGCTTTTGTCCACAGGGGCCCCAAAAAACAAAAACAAAAAAAAGTGAAACTACCTTGTGGTAGCTTTAACTGGGACAGTGCACATTAGTAAAAAAAAATACTCTAAATGTACCAGTATTAGCCAAGAGATTATTTTTCATCTGTTGTCTGTGGACAGCTGTTACAAAGTCATCCTCAAGATTATAAGATTACATTTTAAAGTTATCAAGAACCCTTTTTATTGTTTGGATTTTGGACTTTTCTTTTTTTATTGGACAAAAATTTAACAAATCCAAATATATAGATCTAAAAATACTGGAATCAGCCTGAGAAACGACGAAAAAATGTTCCTTATTACTTCTCTGATGTTTCTTTTAAAAAAAGCCCCAAATCCCAGAATAAATGCTGAGGACATGACCTCAGTGTCCTCAATGATAGCTACAGTCCAGGTCCCACCCATGGGTGGGGCTATAACCCCATGGTCAGTACACACATCTAAGACAAACAATATCACAACAGAACATCACAAAACATGCATGAGAAAATTTATAAATAAAGTCAAAAAATATGTGGATAGATGTATTTCTGCCAGACCCGAGTCGGTTTGATTCCTCTGTACTCAACAAACAGCCAATTTGGGCTTGTAATGCAATAAAGTAATAATTTAAAATGGAGCGTTTAACAGTGTTGCGTGTCCTCTGGAGACGTAGACTAGCGAGTTATTTGCCATTTATAGCAGTATTCTGGTTCCACATAAACCATGAAAACATTGTTCTTTGTCAGGACATATAAATTAATCAGCTTGCAGGTTTGATGTTTAAACCCAGTATTGTACAGTCCAGTCAGAGGTGCACATGTGAACGAGACCCCGGTGAAACAAAGACATCACAATGACGCTGGCAGAACAGCGTTTGGCACTAATCCAGCACAATACCAACATGGCTGCTACTGTAAGGCTGTGGTTTGCAAGTGAGTTATGGGATGTTAGAGAGAATACAATCACATTTCTGACTCAAATTCTCATTACTGACAGTAAGTTTTTTTTTTTTCCATGCAACGTGCAAAGTCAATAAGAGGAGCACACGACACTGGAATTACCACAATTATGGGTTCTTTTACCACTGGGGCTTCTCATGCTGAAACTGCACAGTATATACTGGCTGTTCTAGCTGGAACTTTAAACTTAACTAAACCGTGTGTTGCTGACATTGCGAAAAGCCTCATACACCCATTTTCGTAATTTTCATGTTTCCATATTTTCATTTCAGTTGAAAGTTTTCACATCATTTCAGCAACTGGTATTTCATCAACGAAGCATCTGTTATTGATGAAGTCGGAGGCGTGGCACTGCTGCCTGCACAGCTCAGTGTACAACAACAGAACAGCAGCTGTACAAGTATCAGATTTTTAGATCCAAACATATATTTTTAGCCCTAATTTCCATGTCATTGTTAGTCTATCCAGTCTTGATTTGTAAGGATCAACAGATCATTGGTGTTATTCCCTGACTGTGTACTTGTATTTGTACAATTCCTCTTTAAAAAGATTGTCTTAGGGTGGCCTGGTACAGCGTTTACCTCATGTTCTGAGGCTGTGAGTCCTCTGCAGTGGCCATCGGTTCGACTCCCACCTGCAGGACTTGGCTGCATGTCATTCTCCCGTTGAACAGGGCCTGTGTGGCTTCATGTAAACTGATGTAGCCAAAGCTTCTTTTATAACACTGATGCAAGACTTTGATTAAATATTAAGGTTCCAAAACAAGAAGGATGTCAGGTCAGGATGTATTTATGGAGTAAAGTGACAGGTTTTTAATAAAATTTTCCTAAATCCGTTAATAATCAGATCAAAACAACAAGAGTACAACAAAAAAAACCTAACTATTTAGTTTTGATTTAGTTAATAATGTCAGATTTTAAAGCCGTTACAAAGAACATTCAAAGGCTGTAGTGTTTCCACCGTAATAACCCACAAATATAACATCAAAAATAAAATTATCTACAGAAATACCTCCTCCTGCTTCCTTTTAACTGGCAAATGTATAGTACGAGTCAAAAGTTTGGACGCATTCTCTCTTCTCCATTCAGTGTTTTTTCTTTATTTTTATTATTATTTCTACACTGTAGATCAATACTGGAGACATCAGAACTATGAAATATGGAATCATACTGTAAGCAAAAAAATGTGAAAACAAGGTCAAACTATGTTTTTGCTTCTAGATTTAAAGAATTTTAGATATAAAAAATATAGATGTAGACTCTCGCAGACTGTGTTCGGTCAGCACTGTTGTTATTAAATCTTTGATTGCAAGTGCAGAAGACAGTGTACGATAGGTTTTTATTGCTGACCCATGCACTCGCTGACCTTAAAAGTTTTTTGCTCTTTGATATTTTAGATTCTTCAAAGTTGCCACCTGATAAAAAAGAAAAGAATAAACATTGAATGAGAAGCCTGTCCAAACTTTAGACTGGTACTGTACCTCTCACTGTAACTTTGCTGAGAAAATGTAAACACAAGCTCGTTTCATTTCAAGGATACCCCTGCGGCAAACATTAAGAACAACTAAAAAGAAATAGCCGATTTCTCGTTTGTTTATGTAGATCATATAGTGGTATCACTATTAAACTGAGACTGTTTCATAACCACTTAAAAACCCCTTGTAGTAGCTTTAAGATTTTATTGTTTACGTAATTTTATGTGACATGTTTTGTGTCCGTCTTCTAACATCTTGAGATCCATTGTGGAAATAATTATCCTCAATTTAACATGTTATCATCAGGATTCAGTATGTTTTGCAGATTCATAAATAAATCAAAATCAACTACGTTTGAAGGGCAAAACATTCCGACATGTGGGCTTGATCAGTTACTATGATATCATCCTGACAAACTGAGCTTTTTATGTGACTAAAGTAATGTCAGCTTTAATCACTTTATTAAGTTAAGTTGTCGATTTAAGGTAGCTGTATTTCACAATAAATGCATGAGTGCAGTAGCTGAAATAAACAACAGAGCTTGTTCTGATGCTGCTGTCAACAGTTTGCTGACACACTGTTATTGCTGACAGTCAGCGGTGACACGTATATAAACAGAGTGAAACCATTCTTGGCTTTGCGTGGTTAAGCAAATTCTACCTTAGTTTTATAAACCTTCTCATAAATCACTGGATGATCTCAAAAATGCATGATGCTAATCACAAGGTTTCTGTGCCTTTGTGCTTGAAAAACTGACGTGTTGGAGATAAATGTTTTTCATTCAGTAGGGCATTTTTGGTTGCCTTGCTTTTGAGTCACCTTTCGCAGAAGTCTCATGCACCACAGACAGCTTTGTTTGTATATTTATGTGTGTGTGTGTGGTGTGTGTGTGTGAAGGTTTTGTTTTGTAAAAGCCTACTTATTATTGTTTTGAGTTTTATAATTGAAATAGCTCTCCATTCTCCTCCTAAACCCACTTTCTGTACAATGTCTTTTATTTTCTAAATAGATATAATTAGATATAATTATACTTGCCTCCTTCATTTGATGACAAATAGCCTTTTCTTGGATCCCCCAAATCTCCAGCTTCCAGTATTCACACACCTTCAAGTAGGGAGGAAAATAATCAGTAAAATTATTGTTTGGATGGAAAGAAAAAAAACAAAAAACTTGTGAATATACAGCATGTGGCTCAGAGTGGCATGTGGTTAGAAAACACTTGTCTGGTGTAACAAAAATGAAGAGATCTCTGACAGAATTATTAGTGTGCAGTCATAAATGCAAGTCTGAATTAACGTAATTAATAGCTGAACCATTTACGATGCTGGCAAACGCACAACTTTTTCTAAGAGGAAGCTCCTTGACTGTATGAATGGCGTCTAACACTGGTTCTTTCAGCTGTATGGTCGAGCCCAGCTGTTGGCTGGCAGCTCTCACACTGTTTATGATGGGCGGATTATACTTAGAGGAAAAGAGTGCAAGTCAGTTAAATAGACTTTTGATTGAATAAGAAACACCCTTGAGACAGTGCATGTTGGAATAGATTTAACAAGCACATTGTCTTTAATAATAATAATTATTATAATAATAAACATTTCTGTAAAGCTCTTTTTATACAATGTAATTCACATTTGAATAAAACTCACATTACACAAACAGGACACACAGTCTTTGGGAATGGGACAAAAGTCTAGAAAGTAATGCAGGGATGGGAATCACCAGAGGCCCCAAACATACAATATTACCATGGTACTTAAAGGAGAAATCTTTAATATATTTATTGTAAAAAAAAAATAAAAAAAATCATAAAATAACCATGATATGCCATCAGAGATTAAGGAAACATGCCAAGTTGAAATACTGACTTCTCTGACAACAACGCCAGAGCTGCGGTTTCCAGCACCAGTAACTTATGTTATTGTTTGATCATTTCATGTTTATTTGAGTTCAAATTAACGCTAAATGTTCACGGAATGAGTAAGTGTTTAAGTGCTTATGAGTCATAAGACATAATCAATAATCTTTTAGAAGGAGTAGGTGTTTATAACGGTTAAATTGAGCCATATGTTAAGGGAGTCATGCTGTCACTGAACTATGACTTTTAAGTGTGTATTTTCAGAGCAGTGGACTTTTATTTTGAGGCTAACAGGTTTAGCTTTACGTTTACAGACAACTGACAGTTATAAACAGCTGATTAACTTACATTGTAGGACTCATCTTGCACTCCTGCAGTGTTCCTGCAGCCTGTCTGAGCTTCCTTGAATCTGGGGAGGAGGAGGTGGGGAGAAACAACTTACATTAGCCACAGATTGTATATTAAATAGGATTTTGACCCATTTAATATCACATCTATGTCTCCAACTCACTATTTGGACTGCAGTTCTCGTTTCTGAACATGCAATTATTGTATTTTGCTCCTTTAAGCCACAATATAATATTTTTGCGATTTTAAACATTTTGTGATATGCTGAGTATTGCAAAACATATTTTGTAATTTATTACCATCCCCAAAGGAAAATTTTTGTCAACATCTGTTTTATCTAATAAGATAAAGTCCATTCATCTCACTAATCATTTTTATTGCAACAAATTGGGATTGTCAGAGACAATTATCATTAAAACCTCCTGTGACTTCTGCTGACCTCACCAGAAAACTCAGCACTATCTAGTAGACTGAAAAGCAACTGATTTTTATTATTCTAGTACCAAAAAGTTTTGCATTTGCAATTTTAGTAATTCATGTAATCACATCATCATCAATATCACATATTTGGCGTCTGTATATCGCATCAATATTGCCACACAAAATATACTGTGGTGTTTTTTCCCCAACTCCTAGTAAAGATGAAACATTCAAGTTAATTGAAGGGAAATAAACAGTTAACAAATTTATTAAATAACATTTTTTGTTGGTGTTTTATCACTATCTATCTAGGTCTTGTGGGTTTGCACAAGAAGTTTAGTCCAAGTGATATTTATTTTCTGACTCAATCTCTGTGATGACAGTAAAATGTTCTTTAAATAGATACCAGTCTTATACTAGTAACCCTGAAAATAAAACAAATAAACTGCCAGATAATCTCAGGTCAGTTGCACAGCTACCACCAATGTGAGGCAGCTGTAACACTGTGTGCTGCAACTTAGAATGTGTAATATGTTAAAATACAAACAACTAAAAGCATTCATACTACTAAATGTTGGTGATATGAATGCAAAAAAACAAACAGATCTGGCAGCTTTTTGGAAAACATCATCACCTAAATTATTCACCAGAACTAAACTTGTGGTAAAGAATGATGAAAAACTCTCACCCTCCATTTTGATTTTCATTTTGAAAATCGATTAATTGTTTTGAGTCAAAAAAAAAGTCTAATGTGATTTCAGCTTCTCAAATGTGAATATTTTCCAGCTTATTTTGTTCTCTTTGACAGCAAACTGAATATCTTTTGGTTTTAGACAAAACAAGATTTTTGAGGACATCACCTTGGGCTTTTGGAAACACTGATAGACATTTTTCATCATTTTCCGACATTTTATAAAAAACAACTGATCGACTGGAATGTTTGGAACCACTTCCTCTACAATCTGCTCTGTATTTTCTATGCTGAGCTCAGGGTGACCAAGTGTCCCACTTTATGAGAGCCTGCACAGCATTTTTATTCCTTGTCTCACGTCCCACATATTGAGACCACGTCCCACCTTTTGGCTGGTTCTAGTTTTCAAAAGTCAAACCACTGCAGGACAGACGCTTTTTATCCAGTGGCTGTGAAGCTGACTGTGCAGGGTATCCTGTCAGTGTCTTTGTTATGCCCAATGGGGAAAATTGTGAGTAACCACAACACCACAAGCTATGCAGATTAGGTAGAATATGATGGAAAATACCACAAAGAAAAAGAAATCAACCACATCAAAGACTGGGAAACTACTTATCCATTGTCTTTGGTCTGCTACTGAATCAAGCAGAGAGCAAAACATAGAGACATTATTAACTAGGGGAAGAATGGAACTGTTTCATGTCCCGTATGGTCCCAAAAAAACTCTTTGTCCCACATTTGGTTTGTTGGGATCTGGTCACTCTAGCTGTGCAGCAGCTTCAGACAACTGCACACCTTGCTGTAATGCATACTGAATATCTTCCGTTGACTTTTCTCCACAAAGCAGAGTCTGTTATAAAGTGTGTTTCTCATCAACAGCTCGCTGCACCAAGGAGTGTGTCCACGGTCGATGTGTTGCTCCGGACCGCTGCCAGTGTGAGGGAGGCTGGCGTGGCGACGACTGTTCCAGCGGTATGAATCAGCCTTTTTCCCTCCTTGCTCACAGACATTTCCTCACCCTCTTTCTCATTTGCTTTTCCTCCCATTGCTTTCCCTCTTTCCCCGTCTCTCTTCAGGTGCACACACACACGCACACTAACTTCACATACAAAACAGGAAATGACAACTGGCCATTCGACAAGTGGCTGATCTTCACATACACCACTCCATCACACACAGAGAAGGCCTTTCCAATGGAAACGGCAAGGGAGCATTACCGCATGCACGGCAATGAGTCATCACTTGTCAGCCTCAGCACAGAAAGCAGTTTACTAGACCGCAAGGACACTGAGCTGCACCTCCACTTCTCACTCACAGTTACTATTCATAACTAATAATAATAGTATAAAAAAAAGTTTGCAGCTTTTCTTAATTAAGGTGAGAAATACAAACCCAATTCCAAAGAAGTTGGGATGTTGTATAAAACTGAATAAAAACCAAATACATTAATTTTTGGAAATACTTTCTTACTTGAATTCAATTAAATACAGTACAAATACAGGATATTTAATGATCAAACTGATAAACTTGGTTTTGGAAATATGCGCTCATTCTGAATTTGATGCCTGCAACATGTTTCAAAAAAGTTGGGACAGGGTCATATTTACCGCTGTGATACATCACATTTTCTTTCAACAGCACTTGGTAGTAATTGTTTTTAAAGTTTTCAAAGTGAAATCCTTTCTCATACTTGCTAAATATATAACTTCAGTTATTCAACAGTTAAGGGTCTCTGGTGTTGTATTTTTTGCACCGTAATGCACCACACATTTTCAATGGGAGACAGGCCTGGACTGCAGCAGGAACGTCAGCATTAATGGGGCCTTCACAGATGTGACAGTTACCCACGATGCCATGGCCATCAACACACCCCCATACCATCACAGATGCTGGCTTTTTGAAGTTTTTGGAATCAGGGTTTGTAGCAAATGAAATAAAACAAGTCTAATAAAGTGGAAAGCCATACCCCAACAAACATGTGACAAAACAGCATGAGAGCAGTAAGTTGAGTTAAATACTGTTTGATGTACTGAAATAGCCATAGTCAATAAAAAAAGAGTTAAGACAGAAATTAAACTTTCTCCATCTGCCCGTTATAACTTCTTTTACAAAACTAAGGTCAGCAGAAATGGTTATATAATAGCCATTGAAGGCACCAACTCAGAGCGGTGAGTCTAACCCTGTTTGTCTTGTCTGAAATCTCCTTAAATTTGATCGTCCAAACAACGTTGAGTGTGAAACCAGAGCCACATTTCACAGGGCTGCTGTTGCCCTCACTGAAATGAAGTTTTCCACTACCTTCAGCCCGTTTCATTGCAGTCAGCTGGGTCAATAGTACACAGCCCTCCATTTTCCCCCTCTACTCCTCTGCAGAGAGAAGGAATTAGCTTTAACGGGTAGTGGTTGGTGTCTTGACAGGGGGATGATGGGAAGGGGAAATGGAAAATGTTACCCTACTCTCTTTCTCTTGCATGGCCCAGTTCGCTCCGTCTCTCCTTACACTCCCTCCCCTAACCCTCACTTTCATTTTTTTCTTTGTTTTCACTCGTTCACTCTGCTCCTCTCTCTTCTTCCACTCCTTCTCCTCCTCCTCCTCCTCCTCCTCCTC
>JAJHUR010106238.1:0-22494 GCA_027495735.1 Lutjanus campechanus
GTTGCTTAGGAAGAACTGAAAGGAGCTGGACTGATCCATAACTCCCTCCCTGCCTTTGTGTCACTGCTGCTGGTTCACAGAACTGCCGACGGCCTGAAATCCCATCGGCCCCGTCTGCCCACTCTGCACTTTCACCCGCTGCCTTTGTGGGTCAAACACTGGGGACAAAATGGAAATTGCTTAGCACAACAACACGCAAACATGTCCCTGTGGGACCCCGACAACAAAACACAGACTTCATCATCCCTTATAGCCCAGCACTGCTCAGAAATATTAGTCACACCCAGGGTTAGACTGATGTGGGTCAACATCAAGACACCAAGTCTATGTTTTTTCATTTTTCTTGTCAGGGTGGAAAAGGAGCATTTACAGTAAGATTATTATGGGACAGAAAACTCCATGTGGGAATATTCTTGGATGCAAATTGGCCTTTAAAAGAAGAATTCACAAATCTTAAAATTAGGGTTTAACGAATTAAGGCAAAGTTACAGTTGTGCTGTCCAGTACTGTCAACATTACAAATGAAACTACAGCCTTTTATTTGTGATTTTTTACATTTAATAAGATCATGTCAACCAAAGTTACAAATTTTTTCATCTGTTGGAATAATGCAGCTGCTTGTTTTTGATGTCCTTTTTTGTCAGTTACACAAAAGTCACCTAAGAAACAAAGAAAAGCCCAAACTATCTCATATTATTAAGATATTATGTTGAATGTTTGGTAACTCTGTTGACAGGCTGTCTGTCGTTGCCTGAAACTGCTTTTGTGGAGACACAAGAATAAATGTCTACAGCCACGCTAGCAGCTCAGAGAGGCTAAATGCTAATATTGGCATGCTAACATGGTAATGTTTATCTGGTATAATGTTAAGCATGTTCACCATTTAGTTTAGCCTGTTAGCATGCTAACAGTTGCTAAATAGCACAGAACTCAGCTGAAGCTGATGGGAACTTGTACCTAAGTGTTATTGGACAAAATGAAGCTTTGACCTGATGGTGGTGGTAAATGAAAAGTCAGAGGTGACTTAAGTTATTTTAATTTCCTGAGGGGAACATGAATCTCTGTAGAAGATTTCGTGGCAATTCAAGAGTTGTTGATATCTTAACGTGGACCGACACACTGGATAGAAAAAACACGGTACACTATTTTTTTAAATTAAAAAATGATTCATTTTCAACAAGACACCTGCCATCAGAGATCTTATTTAGGACAGATCAGTTGGGCCACCTTAAGCAAAACAGAAGATAAAAGGACATGTTGAGAATAAAGTTGAAATACCATGTCAACATTTCAACTTTATTCTCATAATGCTAAATTTTTCAAAACCTCCCACCTCCTTCTAAATTTTAAAAGAAGTGGTTTATTCATTATTCTTTTCTTTTTTTTTCAAATAATGCACAATATAACCAGACTGGAAATCAAGCTCTTTCACTTTTTTTTTTATTTTGTAAGAATTATTAAAATGTACAAAAAGACAACAAATACAACATAACAATATATTATCTGAGACTGGTTGTGTGGTTTCTTCTCCCTCTGTGGTCAGGTAAAGAGAGTCAGTGGTCAAAGTGAGAGAGAGCAGCTTCTCCACGCCGAGGGTCGTACGGGAAACACAAAGGAGGGACATTTTCTACCGGGGGCTTTGCCAAACAGAACATTATTAACATTAATAATAAAAATAAACACGGCGAACAGCTGACTGAGAAGCCGACGGAGCAGAAAAGACATCCAGCGCTCGATGGATCGGGACATCTTGTTGCTGATGTTGCAAACCGTGTCAGCATCATACCTCTATCAGATGAGTGCCGTTCCTGTAAGGGGTGCCGATGCTGCTTCATCTACCAGGCTGGTGCTGTGTTCGCCAGTCGCCTCATTCGCCTGTGAAGCAAACAGAGCGTCAGCGCCTCAAAAAATAACAGCAGCAGTGAGATGAACTGACCTACTGCAGTTTACAAACTAAGAGCAGGAGACCCATAACAACAGAGCCAAAGCAGTTAGGCCAGACAAAAGCAGGACAAAATTAAGATAAATATAATACTCATTCATTAACTGTTTAATCTATAAAATGGCTAAATGGCTATCCAGTTTTATAGACAAATGACCAGCCAATTAATTGAGAAATCAATCAAAAGGTTAATTGATCATAAAAATAATTAGTTGCAGCCCTTAAATAGACAGTTTTCAACTGGTACACAATCAATTCTCAGTGTAACAGAGAGTCCTTTAGTCAGTGACGTTTACAATTAAACATATTTCTGAAGAATCAAGTTTTCATGATAATATTTACATGTGTTTAAATGAAGCTCTTCTTTTGCAGAAAATTACACTTTTCCCTTTAATTAGTACAAAACTACGTCTTTATGTTCCGGGAGCTGATGAAATTAACGCAAAGCAATACAGATGAATTGTTCAGTACATATTGTGATAGAAAAATGTCAACTGGAGTTGAGAAATTAGTCAATCAACAGCAGAATAATTGTCAACTACTTTGATCGTCGATTAAAAATTTATCTTGTCAACATGTTAAACATTCCCAGCCTCTCAAATATGAGAATTTGGCGCTATTCTTGACACCCAAGAACACCCAACACCCACCTTGTGTTTCTATCCTGATCTCTGATCTTCTTCTCCATCTCTGCGTCTGTCAGGGTCTCCAGCAGGGGGCACCACTGGTCAGCATCACCTGTGTTTCTAATGGCTATTTCCACTGTGGGCAGGGGGTTCTCACTGCAAAACACCACAAACAAGAACAAAAACACTTCAGTCTGATTCAGTTTACTTTACAACGGTACTCAGACCGTTTCCCACTGCAGCTGCAGGTTCAGTAGTGATTTTTCCTTTCGTCTGACTCAGATCGGATGTTTTCTAATCAATGTGAAAAACGCGGAGTCACTTTTCCCCCCTGGAGTTTAATTGTGGCTTGAAGCTTCTAAGACAGACACATGACACTGTTTCTGTTAAATAACTACATATTATGACATACAGCTAAAACATTTAGCATATTTTTACTGTCCTGGATGAGCAGACTGAGCAAAGACAGGCTCATGAAAGAAAACCAGATTCCTGACTTTGCTGATGCTTTAGGAAGCGTCACGACTCAACGGAAACATATGAAACATGACAAAACAAGCGTGAGAAGCAACTTTAAAACAACGGTCCTGAACTCACATTTTTGTAACTTTATGCATGTGACCGTCGCTGTCAGGACATTCTGGTGTTAGAATCACTTTAAATGCTTGATAAAAAGAAATTTGTTATAACACGACCCTGCTGTCCTGTTCAATCTGACTTTTAAGACATTGTCGTGAGATATGCAGGAAAATTTGATTTTTCCTCCACACCAGATGTCTAACTGTGACAGAGATCAGCGCTGCTGTCTGGGTTTTGAAATATTTCATAACTTCACATCCTGTGAAGCTCAGGCAGCCAACTGTCTGCTACATTTCACCCAAATAAGAAACATCAGAACGGCAGAAGCAAACAAGGCCTTAATTTAACCTCGTTCAACAGACAGACAGAGATCTGCTGGTTTACAATAAGAAAATGAAATACGACGACAAGCTTCTGGTTCCAGATCAGCATCCTGACAAGAAGCCTACAGGACACGTCAAAGGCCACATCTAAATTACCATGGCAACAATGTATACAAAAACTGAGATTTAACACAAGGACAGAGAGACACTGTTTGTTTATGCAACTCCCAAAAAGGTAAGTTGCCACTTGAGGCTGGCTCCAAGAGCTCATTAACATTCCCAACTTTACAGCAGAAATAAACATGTTTACAGCCTGGTACAAAAACACAGTTTTGGTCTCTATGGCTAATTTTCTCATTCAATGACAAATGAGCAGGGGATGATTTTATTACAGAACTTGCCTGTTGACATTATATTAACTCTTAGAGTTAAGCACAATGAAGCGCATGGCTGTTTTGACTGACAGGTGGGTACGGTTACAGATGGCAAGCCACCTCATTCAGCCAGCTCAGCATGTTGTGCATTGTAGAACTGATGGAGAAAATGTGTTTATAAACCTTGATGAGCATTGAGAAACAATATCTTAAAAATAGTGTCATGTCCTGTATTACAAGACCTGTTAAACGAAGTGGCTGATACAGACCATTTGTTTTTAGTGTTGGTGTGGGGCAACTGTTTCATCTGCATTTGGATGATGAATACTGATGCATTAAATGGGACTCGCTGTACCATTTTCTGACTAATATGTCATTTTTATTACAGTCCCGCAAAAAACAACAGGCCTTCACTTGAACTGCCCAACTTTTATCAAAATTATTTTTTTATATTAAAGAATAGGTTAACTCTAAAACCAATCCATTTGCCATTTAACAGAAAAAGTTCTATCCTTGAATTCATTTTTCCATAAAGCTTTCATGGTTGGGGTACTGGATAATAAAGTCTTTTGTGAACATAAAGAACAAGAGTGGAAACACCTGAAATGAAAAAAAAAAGATTAGGCAGAGAGGAAAAACAAAAACAAGCAACACATTTTGCTGTGCGTTCGTGAGACAGTACCTGAAGGCGTACGTCCTCTGGTGCCAGCTCAGCTGACCGCGGATGCTGTAAGCAATGGTGGTGACAAACTCCCCGCCCAGTCCGAGCTCAGAGCAGAGCTTCAGAGCAAACTTCTCTGGAGAGTTTTCCCTCTCAGACATATCCCACTCAAACTGGTCCACCAGAGAGATGTTCCCAACATGGATGTTCAACTGTACACAATAACAGGTGGAACAACAGTTGATGAATGACTCGTCTATAAGTATTAACACTGGAGGATGTGTGGCATGAAAACATTACATTTTTAAGAAGCTCAGCATGAGTTTTTCACAATAGAGCATCACCTTGATGATGACCCTCTGATCTGCCTGATCCTCCAGGATGCTGTCTGTCGGATAAGACTCAATCTGCTGTCGGATGGCGGAGGCGATGGCTGGGACGAAGGCCAGTGGGTTGAGGTCCAGGTCGTCACAAAGGATCTCAGCAAACATCTCAGGCGTCATCAGCTTCTCTAAAAAATTTCAGGAGAAATGTCTGAGTACTGATAGTGGCTCTGAAATTTTTTTTTAGTACCATGACATATTTGCTTTGGCACCATACTAAGGAGCTGAGAGAGAGTGATAATGTGAAGCTACCATTCATATTCCAGGTGAAAGCATCTCTGAGCTTCTGTCCCTCAATCTCCATGTCCAGACGGATTGGAACCAGGACTTCAGACTGTGTGGCGTTCTCATGGATCACTGCTGGATCATGGTCGTCAAAGCTGGACAAGACAAACACGCAGGGTAAAAAATTATACACTGCGCTCACTCAGTGTGAATCAGTACCATTATCAGCTATATACATGTTTATTTAATGTCATTACATTCATTGTTTAAAAGAGACAAGAGTTTATTTCCAGCCTCAGGACATAATTGCAGTACAGAGTAATAAACAGAGTGAATGGCTCCTTCATGTCTCAATGGTACGTGGCTGTGTCCGCACTGAGCACTATTTGCTCCCTGGTACATGTACTTTGTGCGACTTCATCTGAGTGTCCAAATTCTACATGGCGCCTTCAAAAATTCCCACAACCCAATGAAAAAGTACTTTTTGCTAAACCTCTGACCATGCATCATATTCCCTTTGATAGCTGTGAAGGTTATGCTGCACAATTAACACAAAATAATGATAGTTCATGGTGTATCGATCTGTGTATAACTCAGTGTATAAATGAGGACTGGGCGAAAAAAACGTATGACAATAAAATGTTTCGTTTGAGTCAATATAGATAATTATTGATAATATTTAAATAAAGACTAGGAGAAAAATAAACTTTATGTTGAATTTAACAACCTTACTTTGAATTACCAACATTATTTGTCAAGGTACAGAGGTAATAAGTCTTAACAAACTAGGTTCCTGATCCTCACCAAAGTGGGAAGGTCCTTTTCTTGTCTCGGCCCAGTCGGCTGCGGTTGATGGTGGTGGAGCAGGGCACTGCGTCCAGGTGATGAGAACTGTTGGGCAGTGTGGGAACCCACTGACTGTTCCTCTTGGCCTTCTGTTCCCTGTTCACAGACCAAGACATATAGATATGTGAAAATCACACAAAATAACATGGTCTTTTTGTTTGTCTGTGAAGGTTCTCAGTCATCCAGGTCATGGTATTCGTAGCAAGGTTTGTTGTAGGCAACTGGACTTCATAGAGTTCCTTGAAGACGTTTCGCCTCTCATCCAAGAGGCTTCTTCAGTTCTGAATGGTCTTTTTGTTTATTACCTCACTAAGGAGATGGAGTACGTTTTTAAATGTCTTTTGTGTAAATGTACGGGCTAGATTGCTCTTGTATATGTTTAGGGGGAGGGATAATGTAACTAGAGGATCTCCTCAAAACTGTTTTGCAGACAGCACACTCCATGCAGGCTCAGGGTTCTATATTTCTTCTGTTAGCCATCTTGGGTTTTAGGTGTCATGTATTAATCAACCAGGTATATTTTACTTTAATTGTGGAAAACCCCTCTTTTGCAGAATCTATGTGCACTCGACTGAGGAACCTTTTTGATGTGATGTCTGTAATTTTAGAATCTTATTAGAGTCACATCTCCTTTCCAATATAAATTTGACATTAAAAGTACAATCACTTTACCAACTCTGTCCTTAAAGCATGTCCTGTCTGAACAACTGAACAATGTTTTCAGAGGTGACTGTAGTGGAGGCACCTGAGGTAGGCGGGGGGCTCAGTGCTGATGGAGACAGCTTTGTACTTCTCATCGTTTCCTTCAAGGATCTCCTCGACCTCCGAAGCCTTCAGCAGGGTCACACTGGTGGCCAGCTGAGTGTAGCCATGATCTGATTGACAAGAACAAATCAGTCAAATCAACACAGAAACGGCAACTGACACTGAGAATGCGGGACTGAGCTGACAGCCATTTAAATAATAATTATTGGTTGAAATAGTGTATCATCATCAGAATCATTTCCCCCCAATTACAAAATGGGACCTTGTTAACCTCTAAAGCAAAATAAATGTATTAAACCATCAATGAAGTAGTCAGCATGTGGTTTTACATGCCATGCTTACATTATTTTTTAGAGCTCATTACTTTTTTCATTGTTTTTAACAAAAATGTAACAGTAGTTTGCACATTAAGAGAGATGAATATTACATTTTTAAAAATAAAACTATCATTTTAATTGTGCTTTACTGTCTATTATGTCTTCCATTTCTGTTTTTAGAGGATTCTTCAATAAGCTATCAATTCCTTTAATTGTTCTTGAGTGACTTTTATAAAAACAAAATTGAAATGAATTGACAGTGTCTTAATTGTTTCTAATTAAGTTTATCGTCTGGAATTTCTAAGTAGAACAGCTTAGGAAATTAAAGGAAAGAGATAGCGATTGGAATTCAAAGCTTGGCACAACCCCACCCATCTTTAGATGTGTTAAGACTGCACTCTACTGACCGTGTGATGACTCTACTATTTTCTTCCGTTCTTCTACCGATGCCAGTTTTCTCCATAATGACGGATATCTTTTATACAAGGAGCCTCTAAACATACGGAGGTAGTTTCCCACCTGAACACAAACACAAACAGACACAGAGACAAAAAGAGAATCAAGCAACATGAAGGCTATGGAACATTTTTCGGAATTTATGACTTGTGATAGAGCAAGAAATAATTAATCAATTGAGAAAATAATTTGAAGATTAATTGAGAATTATAATAATCAAGGGTTGTAGCCCTATACAGCAGTTCAACATAATCTGAAGTCAATAGTCAAATTAATTCTCATGATTATTTATTGTCACATCTACCTAGATAACAAATCTAATATTATACACATCAGTATATGGCATTTCCTTCATTGGGCTGCCTTGCTTGTAATGTTTGTCTGGATTATTTACCTTCAGTATGATCACCTACAGACGTTTGATTTGTAGATTGTAATTACTGTTAATAAAACACGATGTTAAACCACACTGGTCAATAAAGTATATGGAATTCAGGCTTCATTCCTCATTGAATATTGCAATTGGAGTAAACTTGAGTCACTGTGTAGGTTTATCATCATCCAAACAGAACACACAGCATATAAATCATGATACATGTTTAGTCCTGTTAACCCTAATTAGGTGACCAATCAGATTGGAAACGATCAAGTTAATCAATCTCAATTTATTTGGTAGCTGAACATGAAGCATCTCTAATACATAGATGGGATCACCAATTCTGATAGCTGTGATTTTAAACAATCTATACATTTCAGCTTCTGCTATCACTGCTTTCGAAATTTTGTGACCCTATACTGGTACGCTATGGAGATAAGAGTGGTATAGCTTAATGTTTGATCCAACAGGCACGTAGGAGATGAGCCATACATAGCGAGCTTTTGAAATCTATTTCAACGGGTATGAGTCTTAAAAATTTTAACACGATGTATGCTAATTTTACCGACATAACACCAAATAAACTAGCTTTGATTTGTGTAACGTCAGAGCTGGATAAAGACTGTTAGCTGGGTTAGCTAACCTAGCTAGCTAATTGTTTACCGTTAGCTAACTGAGACGAAAAAACCGACTAACCCTCTGGAGAGGGGCGACTACTTACAGGTCAAACCTAATCCCGTTACATTCACATACATATTTATGTGTTTGATCCTAGTTGCTATTCAAAGTTATGTTAACAATAAAACCAAAATAAATGAATGAGTCTTCGTGCGCTGTCCTTCCTCTCTGCTACATTGTTAGCTAGCTAGCTAACTGCTAACGGACCAGCTGCCAGGATAAACGATACATTTTTGCGAGATACGTAAATGATTAAAGTAACGCTTTATTAAAGAGCTGAAAAACTAACCTCCGAACCAATCATGTAAAAGTCTCCATCTTCCTCGAGCTGAAATTTGACCGGTTTTTGTCCAAACGTCTTGCTAAGCGCCATACTGAAATGAAACAACAAAGCTCTGTACGAAAGCGCATGCGCGAACGGGAGGACCGTTCAGTCGCTGAGAGATGACGTTACACTAATGTATCGATTTATCAATCGCTACTGTATCAATCAAATTAGTTAAAATAAACCAATCCACCCAACTATGAAACCGACATTTCTAAAATTAAGCGAGAACCCTTACGTTGTATTTTTTTTTTTCTTAGAAAACAAGAATTATGTTTTAAGTTCTATTTAATTCAACAGGTTTGGGAGAAATTTCTGTGAAACTAAACATGGGCTGAATGTATAAGATATAATATGAATTCAATTTATTTCTTGCACTTCCAATCATTTAATTTTCGTTTTTGTTGGTTTATTACCTGCATTTTGGTGAATTTTTATCCACAAATGTATGTTTTTCACATATCAGTTCCAAAGTAATCTGCTACTTTGAACATGGATATAAAGGAAACAAAGAGTCAACAAGACATTAAATAAGTAAAGCACAGTTTCATCAGTTATATTAGGGATTCAAATATCAAATCATAGACAATGGGCAAAATGTGTGGTCTGTCAAAATAACTCCACTCTGGGCCTCTGACTTTGCACATGGACAGTCAGACAGTGTAAGTGAAAACATAGTGTTATGCATGCATATTTATAATATGTGTACTTTTACTGTTTGTCACTGTTTATACTGAATATCTTGAGCATCAAATTTCTTCTGGAGGAATTATCTAACCTTTTTAAGGGAGAATTCCTTAGTGTACTTCTTAGTAACATCCACATCAATGAGAAAAGATCCATTATTATTTTAGCTCTGCGCATCTTTCAAGTCCAGTATTATGCTACTGTACAATTTACATCAGTTGTGTCATGCAGAAACAGATTTGTCATCTCAGTTATTTAATCTTTGTACAAAAAAAGACAAGAACAAAGAGAGAAGAGTCTTCTTACTTTTATAAACTTAATGTTTATTCATATATACATGAATATATTAATCTATAACCAAGAAAGGAGAGAATGTACAATGCAAAACAAAATCTCTATATACAAATCAATAAATAAACAAAGACAAAATAAAGGACAGTTTTGTATTCTACATGGGTTTTGTGTTCTTGGGAAAAGTAGGAAAAGTAAAACAAAGAAGAGACTGCAGTTAGAAAAATCCTTTTGTTAAAATGGAAAATGGCACCCGAGCACAGTTCAGGGGAACAAAACAAAACAAAAATTTAAAAAAACAAAAAAAACACACACACACACCACGCCAGCTGGTTTCCAGTTTTTAGTTAAGTTTTTTTTTCTTTTTTCTTGTAAACGCAGCCTTTTTGTTCAAACTCGCACACAATCAGGTCAAATCACAAAAGGTACGTCATTGTCAACACAGGCTACGACAACACACAGACCAGTCCAACATCAACCTCATCAGCACATAAGACGCTCGCCGGGTCAGGAAATTCAGTCAAGGTCCCACTCATGTGCACAACGTTAAGAGGAGCTGCTGCAGAAACACTGCCGTTACCATGTTAAACTGGGGGAAGAAGGAATGAGGAGAAAGATGGAGACATCGTTTTTTGAACTGAAGGCCTGATAATCTGAAAGTTTTTGTTCCAACCAAAAACTACAGAGAAGGAATGGATGCTGCATTCAAGTTATGTCTGGAAAATTTAAAAATCAAATTATACATTTGTGAGATGTTTCTAAAAGATTTAAGTCAATTCCAGTAGAAACCAGTGAAGTCAGAAAGTATTGACAGATGTACTAACACATTGATGGATTTCTGATGTCAAGTAAGAGATACCAAAACACTTATTTTTACAGACATAGTGGTGCATTGAAGGTTGTGTTGCAAACAGTAGGTACAAGTTGCTTTGAAAGAACAGAGGGACTCCAAAAGCAACCGTCTAAATACTTTTAACAGAGGAAGAAAGAGCTCTACACTGTGTTGATAAATGTTTGTAACACTGCTCTGCTGAGTTTTCACCCCAGATAAGGTGGTTTTCAAGTGGTTTTTATTCCTGAAACTTGGCTAAAAAGAAAGCAAAAAATATATCAAGGTTTGGTGTAAAAAGTGGGAGGAAATATATACAGTATTATTCAATCATTCGTTATCAATGTTAACAAATTTCTTACACACCAGGTGTTCTTTGTTTCCTTCATATAAATGAAGTAGAAGCTTGCTGTGACATTTTCTTTACTGAACGCACCTCAAATGTAGAGTTTGGTTGGAATAAAAACCTGGTTTATGTTTGAAAACTGCTGGTTTTGATGGCACAGATGCTCCAGTTTTGAATATTTGCAAATTCGGCAGCTGTTTGATCCTGAAAGATATTAAGGAAACAAGAAAACATGAAATATAGGAAAATAAATTTGTGAAAGTGGGATTTCTACAACAGCTTCATCTGCAGCTCCTGACAAACATTTTCGCTTCAAGTTTCTTGGACGACAGTCTAATTCTCCACAGGGAAACGGGTGCAGACATCATAGTGTTCTCACCCTTTTTTTGTTTTCCAGAAAAATGCGACAACAGTAAACATACAAACTTGATTTTTTTTTTCACTGTGAAAGGCAGAGGACTCATCTGCTAAAAGCAACCTTTTTTCTTTCCTTGTTATTTTTGGCACATGTAGGGTCAAGCCTGTTGCCTTCGCTGCTCGCAAACAAGATGAGCAAAGGGCGGATGTTCACTACAATACCACTAAGGGGGAACGAGACGTTTTTTGTTTTGTTTTTTTTGTTCACAGTGCTCGACATGACGCGCCGATCAACAGGCAGAGAGGGCAGAGTGAAAGGGTCAAAGGTCACAGTGTTCAACAGCGAAGGATTTCACGCCACAGTGGCACGAACAACATCCACAACAGCCGGACGACGTGCCTCCTGCCGCTCATCACCATATTGCTTTCGCAGGGCTTTGTTTTTTGGGGGCGCTTCATTCATTTGATCGTTAAAGAGAATTATGAACTTCATGCAGGTGAAAATAACAAAAAGGCAATACATGGTAGCGGTGCAATCTGAGCCAATCTAGTGTTTTGCTGCAGTGATATGAACAACTCAGGAAAAATCCAACCTTCGATATTCAGTCATGAAGTGTTTTTGGTGAAGCCACTTTCCCTTACTCAGTAATTTCCTACAGTTACCAGAAGGCTATGCAACAGGACTCAGAATGGATATGATGGTTTTGCAGTTGATCAACTGAACTATTTGTCCAAACCCTCCCTTATATAGCAACATGTCTAAGCAGTTAGCATTGGGTTGTAGCCACAGTGATACTCTTGATTTTAGCTTTTCTAAATCAAAAAACACCAAAGCAAAGGTATAAAATGCATTCAACAGTGCACTTGTCTGCTGTCACAAAAGCACCTAACACCAGCATGTCTGGTTGACTAGCTTACAACCTACAGTAGTAACTGAGTGTGACTTTCAAGGCCAAGGACATCAAAGTACAAACCCACATTAGTTTGTGGAATTATGGGTAATGTTAAAAAAGGTCCTGTTCACTGTGCAGTTTTTACCCGCTGCGCGTGGAAGATGGTCCTGGATGCTATCAGAGTTTAGGCTAACGTCAGCAGCTCTTCCCGGCTTCTTATTGGATCTGGGAAAGTTTACATTCCAGCAACCCCAGCCAATGTTACCCAGGATAGCGTCATGTTTGTCAGACATATTGGTTAGTACTCATCTTTAGAGCAAAAAGATGCCAAAGTACCACTGTTGTCGTTTTAGAAAACTGCCTTGCAAGAAGGGAAAGCTTGATGGCGGATGCAAAAGCAACTAAGGGGGTTGGTGCGAAGCTAAGGGTGAACAACACAGATAATTTAGCAGTGTGTTATGTGTAAACAAAGAGAAACTGTGCAGAATCCACAAAAGAAGCCCTTTAAAAATGAGAAATATCTCAACAATGTGACATCATTTTGTATCTATGGGAATAGAAGAGATATGGACCCCAAAAAAGGAAAGTACATTACCAAAAACTGCTTTTTACAACAGTGATAAGGTGTTTTAGGTTGGATTTTTCCTTTAAAGTAACAGATCATAGACAGCACAGAGACGTTCCCTCACGTGCAGATCAACAGGATCACCGTCTTTCATCTGGGCTCCTAAGCACAGCCTCATTCAGAGTCCAGGTTTTACAGCCTGATGTAAGTAGCTTTTCTGTATTTTGACTAGTTTCCAGATCTGGAAATAATCAAAATCCACATTTTCCACACTTTCTGTGAGAGAGCCCAGAGAGGAAAAGACTCTGCTGTCATCACTGGCACCATAGACCACAGCCGACACCGCAAGAAAACGTCCTGCAGGATAAATCAGCAGGACTCGTCGGGTGCGTCTGCAACACACAAGCCTGTCATGGCACATTTGGAAAGTGGTTACTAATGGATATGAAGGATGATCCGCCATGTTGGAAGATACCACAGTCCATCGCTTCTTCTTCCAATGCAATGATATTGGTTAAACCAAAATACAGAAAATCCGCGGTATTGTTCTTTTGCCAGAAAGAAACCTGGAAATCTGACAGAACATCTTGTTTATGTTGTTACGTAGCTGATATTTTCCTTTATTCCTTCATAAATCCATCTTGTAAGCCAAAGCTTCTCTACTGCAGTATTTTGGGAATCGTATCGTAATTATTGTAATATAAAATAATACATCTGAATACATATTATTGACAAGCTGAGTGACGAGCTGCAAACAGTAACATTATTTTAGGTCAGATTTGAGTGACATAGATGTTTAAAAGCTTGTGTCAAAGGCTTCTTCCTGAATACTTAACCTACTCAAATTTACTTATTCCATTATATACTTTTAATTACAAAATTTTTTGGGCAGTGGTTTTACCCCGGTGCAAGGAAGTCCACTAAAACATGTCACTCTGTAGGTGAGAAGAGCTGTATTCGTTGTCTTCCAACATGGCGGCCGGCGGTCAGGAAGTAGAGAAAGTGCAGCTCATACAACCTCTTCAGAAGGATAATTAGCAGCACCATATCAGAGCAGAGAGATGCAAAAAAAAAATGTACAAAGCAACGTGAAAAATAGTGTTGATATCGTGACAAGTCTATTAACAAAATCTCATGGTCCATTTCAAAAGAATATACTGCACAGTTGGTGTTAATTGATATATACACTCAGTTTTTTTTTGTTTTTGTTTTCAGCTCTCTTGTTCTTCTTCTTGTTCTTCAGTCAAGTGCGATTAAAGGACTGCCACGTCCCTCACTGTGTAGTGGTTACAATTCATTCATTTAAAAAAAAAAAAGAAGAAGAAAACAGTGGCATGTGATTCATGGCTGTGCCCACTGGATTTTGACACCACGTCTCCATTTCGAAGTCCTCGACCTTTTTGTTTTTGTGTAACATGGCAGCGTTCAGAAGTTAAAAGAGTTCAGGTCCCCTCCACGTCAGCGTCGCTGGCGGTAAAACGCTGAAACGAGTCCCAGCATCTGAGAGCGGAGAGCGAAACGTTCAGTGCTGCAGTCCCGCAAACTCTGTCGACATCAGGAACCCTGGGGCGAGACGGTAAAGGCGGCGGTACACTCACAACAAAAGTTCCCTGAAAAAATAGAAACACATTCGAACGCCCAGCTGTTACACACGTCTGTGTGTTACTCGCTGTGGCTTCGTATTGTTCGTTTATGTACACTCCATGCCAAGAGGGGGCGTGCATGAAGACTGAAGAGTAAAATACAGGGATGAAGGCTGCTGAGGGAGTCTTTTAAAAAAATTGTTCCATTGAAGGTGCAAAAAACCTCACATGATCGAGAGGCGTGAACAAAAATTTTTTAAGAGCTGACAAGTGATGTTAAGATGTAAACAGTTGTAAACAAAAAGTAATGGACCAGGAAATGACATGGATCCGCTTTCCCACAAGCCTTCGCATCCAGTTACGTGAAATTTCAGGCTGAGCGGAGGCTGATACAGAGTTCGACTCGCTCAGCCACCGACACCAATGTGTCCTTTTGTTGTCAGCCCGACGGAATCAGCCTCCATCTGGGCGTTTCCCGCGCCAAACTCAGCCTTTCAGCGTCCTCGGAGGGTCCTGATGACACGACAGCTGTTACTAAGTGCTAAGGTGCTCCTCTGCTTTCTGCTGACCCGCAGAAAGGTTGCTTGGTCACTTATCTCATCTCCTCTGGCATCTCAGTCTTTGTCCAAAGCAAAACTCAGATACTTCAGGTTAGTTTGGCTCCAACAGACTCAAACACAAATGTTTCTTCTGAGGAGTGGAGACCAGAGAGGGTTAAAGGGGGGACTGGAGGGGAGGCAGGAAGTGGTGAGTTTTCTCCTCAGAAAATCCCTTTTGCGATTTTCAGTCCCTTCTGTTTCATGCGAGGCAGCGTCGAACTGGCCACGTTTTTGGCCCGCACCGGCCGGGCCAGGCCGCGCTTCTTCAGCACAAAGTCGTAGTTGGCAGTGGAGTTCATGGCGTAGAAAACGTTGGCGTTGTCTGGGATCCGAAGCTCTACAGAATGAGGTGAAAGAGAGAAGAAACCAAATGTAGTCAGTTAAAACAAATCTGGAAGAAATCTTTTGTTATGATTATGATATTTGATAAATAATCATTATGGATATTTGTTCAGCATCAACGTGGTGATCTGTATGGAGACCTCACGGTATTATTTTGTTTAATTTACAGAATTCAGGGCTCCTGCACCTTTTATAAAGTCAAATTCGAGCATTTCGAGAATTGAAGTGTTTTCAAGGATTTCCGTCACCCATACGAAATTAGATAATTACAAGATTAAAGATTATAAAGAAAATAATTTTAAGATAATGATTTGTGTGAAAAGGATTAAAAAAAATCTTGCAGGGCTCAGGAGTCACAGTACTGTTGTTATACACTAAAAAACTGAAATCATTTGCATGTATATAGAATTTTTCATGTCTTTCAAACACTCAAAACACTTACATAGAAAAACACTGTGCAGCATTTCTTTCCTTTATCAAGGACGAAGTGGTAACACTACAATCTTTATTTTCATTTTTGTTGGTGGAAGTAAATTTTCAATAAGGTTAGACTGATGCAGTTTATGATTGTGTATCCTGAGACGATGTGTTGCCGTATCTATTATATTTTTAAGACGTGGTTTTATGGTGAAACCGAAGGCAAATTTCCACAATGCGGAGAATAAACTTTTCTTATAAAACTGATTAAAGGCTTTTTATTGTACAGAAATATTCTGTATCAGACTGAGATTCCTCCCTGCCACAGTTAAAAAATATACCAGAAAACCTGCCAACATTTTATGTTCTTTGTAATACTTTGCTCAATTATTATTTTTCCGAAGATGGGCAAAGGGAAAGTTGAAAAAAGAAAGTAGAACTACAGATAAAATAAAACTACTTTTTGAATGTTTCATGTCATATTTCTACAGTCGGATCTTTTTTGAGACACAACATCAGAATGTGTGTTTTTAGTTTTTACCTTTGTCCTCAGAGATTTTCTGCATCAGCTCGTAGTCCTCGGTTTTCTCCCGCTCCAGGTTGTGTTTGATCATGGCCTTCCTGATGACGGCTGGAGTCTTGTCTTGACTCGTCACCTGAATCGCAGGGATAAAAACATCAAAGCCTTGTATCTCTGTCTCAGAGTCAAACTAACTGTAATCTAAACAAAAACAATGTCTGAATTTTCACCATGATAAAATGTAAAATGAAATTTCTTTTCTGTTGTTTTTATATTGTTTTCCTAAGTCAAAATAGTAAAGCAAAAAACTGAGAAGTTTCCTTCATATTTTAATATGACATCTTGTTTTAGCTGAGCTCATATTATCCTCTCATTTGTTAATTTGCACTAATCTTTACTAACACAATATTTAGTAGACTGTTGTAGCTGATAACACACACATCGTGATATTTTATCCTGATTGGTTCGAAAGGAATTATTTTCTAAAATTTTAGAAAATATACTAACCAGGATGCTCTTGTACATGTTGCCATTCTCCACGTCCAGGCTGACCCTGATGATGCAGCAGTCGTCGACCTGCTGGTTGTACAGCGGCAGCGACAGAGTCGAGTAGTTCGACACCGCCGATACCGAGCGTTTGTGTGAGCGGGAGGCGGACAGCGGGGTGGAGCAGGAGACGGAGGAGGAGGAGGCGCTGCTGGAGCCAGAGGCCGAGCCGGAGCTGGAGCCCGTCCCCGAGGTGTCCAGAGAAGACAGAGACGTGCACTCCCAGAACTGAAGAAGAGGACAGGAGAGCAGAGGAGGTGGTGAGGATAAAACACATTTACATTCATGAAATACAGCTGGGGTCAAGAAATAATAATGTAATTTTTTATTTATTTTTGCCGGATCAGATTTTAAAGAAGAAAATGCCAAATAAAAAGTCAAACTTGTTACCGTTGACGTTGTATCTGCTGCTGGAGCGTCTCTCCCCAAAGCAGACACGGTGAGTTTCACTGAAGGAGTCGACGTCTAGACAAGAGAGAGAGAAAAGAAAACAGAAGCCATCATCAAACAGCCACACAGGTGAACTGCAAAAAGTAGACAACATCAGCTGAGGTGGAAAATGTGTTTTTGTCACATAATCACCAGTACTGGTAAGATTTTGCAGTGCCCTCTCTGTCTCGTCTTTCGTCCTTACCTTCCTCTCATGTCCCTCTGGAGAATCAGACAGGAAGCTGGCATTCACGTCCTCCAGGTCTGAACCACTGGAGCTGACAGAGGTGACACTAAGAGCATCACCGCTGTCCCCCCCGCCTCCCTGGTACGGCCTGTAGTGCGAGTGGTCGAAGGACTTGGAATGAGAGCCTGTAGCGCTGCTGCAGCCGGCCTCCGTCAGCTGCCGGCTGGACGTGAAATAAACACAGATGGGGAAGAGTTTTAAACAGTCATGATGCGACAGAAAAACCATCCTGCGGTATAATACATGTGCACCCAGCTTATGTGTAGTAAATTTTCTGTCTCTCTCCACAGCAGCCTCTCAATGCCGACACTTACTCGCTCCAGCGTTTCATGATTCCTCCGTTCTTCTTTGCTCTGAGCGTGTTGCTGGCCGACTCTGACAGAGGCTCGATCTCACAGGACAGATTGTAGCTGCAGGAACACCAAGTGAGGACAGATGACAACGTTAATCTGCACTCATCTCAAGAATAAGTCAGGAAGACGCCGTTGTTCACAGCCATCCTGTCAATTCAGTACCCAGAAATCCTGCACTGATGTGTCAGTAAACAGAACACAAGCCTGACTGACTGGAAATCTCTTCGTTCTGTGGCAAACTCGTGATGCAGGTAAGTCCATCTGAATCTGCTCTCAATTATTTTGGACAAATAGAAAATCTGCCATGTCAAAATCTGTAGGAATGGTCATTTTTTTCTACATATTTCTGCAACTAAAAAACACTTTCCTGGTGCAGCTTTAACACTATGTCTTGTTTATGTTTGGATGATGAATTTGTCTGTTGTTTCAGGTGCTTCCAGTGGATTTCACCATCTACCAGGCATCTTTCCCTTCGTGTTACTGTAATTTATAAATGGTTTTCAATTATTTTAAAGTGCTCACGGCCTCCTGTGAAAACCAGCGCATTATTTTCTAAGTGCTCTGTTGTATTAGCTTAATAGCAAGTTTATGAGCACTTGAGCTACAGTAAAAATTAACTTCTTGGCACAGCGCTCGTGATAACTGAAACAAACATGGACTAGATATTTGCACCAACACACACGTTTTAGTCATAACAGTCAAAAAGAAGCTTATATTGGATTACTGAAACAGAAATACACCAGAAACGTTTGCTATTGGATGCTGCATTTTGCACAGAAAGGCAAAGAAGAGCAAAAGATTTAGATAAGATGATGGATGCAAAGATGAGAGCAAAAAGAATTGTAAATCATACAGAGAGAGTTGGAAAGTGGTGGAAGAAGTAGTCAGAACTTTCTCTGAGTAAAAGTAGCCATACCACAATGTATAAATACTTTCCTTGAGTGAGAGCAAAAAAGCATCAAAATATACTTAAGGTAGCAAAAGTGACAGAAGAAGAAAAACAGCATGAGCAGACAACTAACCTCTCTGCCTCGCTGAGTTTCTCCACGCCTGCGAACCACTCTCTGAAGTGGCTGTCCTGAGTGAAACTGTAGTTGTTGGAGGCCAACTGGAGCAGTTTGATCTGAGCGATCACCTCAAACTCCTGCAGGCAGAGAGCAGAGAGCAGAGCAGGGAACATTAAAAACAAAGTAATTTTTTTATTGGGTTTATTCAGATCATTACAAACAAAAACAAGAAAAATGAATTCACCTTTCTTCTCTTCTCAAAGTTGATCAAACCACCCTGAAAACGAGTTAAAGATAAAAAACATGAGAAAGTGATGATTAAAAAACATAAAAACACACCAAGAAGGGTAAAAATAGAAGCTATGACAGTAAAAACACGTGTAAGGTGTCTGACCTCAGTGTAATCCTTCATGGCAGTGTCCATCATCACAAGGTCCGTCAGGAAGGTCCCCAGGTAAGGAATCGTCCCCTGCATCACTCCCTGTTCACAGAGGGACAATCAGTGTAGGTAAACATGGACTCTTCAGAGACATAAACGCTGATTATTCAAGTTAAAGAGGTACAGCAAAGTCATGTTTTGCAGGCGAGTCTCTTTCTCCTCAGACTGGGCAGACTGCAGTGCTCTCACTTGCCACTAGGTGGGGCTGTTTGCACAGAATTGAAGCTGCTTGTTGCTCAGTGTTGCAAGACAGCAGCCAAGGCTAAGTGTATAACAATTTGAAGCATTTCTACTGTGATGAAAACGTCTTTATCACATAAAGGGTTTTAAATTAATGGTTTGAAAGCAAAACTCCCTCCTTTGTTTCAGTTTATGGACTCACCAGGTCTCTCTGCTGCTGGTGTCTCCTCTGAGCTCGTTTGGGGTTTATTTCCAAAGTGGCAAACTTGGAGGTGCCCTCCTGCAGAACGATAACAAACAGCATGTCTGTGTTACATACACAAAGAAATAAAGTGCCATTCTTCAAATCGTGTCAAACTGTTTCCCTCATTTCACACACAGGGCTTAATTTCCAGCGAACAACCCCCCAAAACATCTGAATAAAAACATGAACAAAGAAGCAGCAGCATGTTTTTCTTATCAGTTTCCATCCATGTCAGCTGACGTTACCATTAATCTTCCTAAGAGCGGTGCAGCTGCAAAACAGCTTTTCAACAACGTAACAGAGAGCAACTTGAATGAAAGTGAACAAACTCCTGCACACTGTCTCACTTAACACTGGTTTATACTGATACTGTATATTCATGCTGTTTCAATCCACACAGCCTTTATCAGGCAGGTTGTCTTAACCAAAATTATTGCAAATAAATATACTTTAATATAATGAAGAGATCCTGCTCCCTTTAATGTGTTGCTAATGTGACAGTGATCTGTCAAACTCCAGCATATTGACAGAATAATTAACAGCCTGAGGAGGCTTAAAGTGGTACTCAGAAATTTAATGCTGCACTTCCTCATAGTTTAAAGACAAAATTGATGTGGTTGAGGGTAAGATACCCTGATGTTAGTCCCTAGCATGGGTCAAACTACAATTATGCCTACTTTTACCATAATGCAACTCAGGAGTATTTTTTGTTAGACTTTTCCCACATCTCAAACTTGTAACGCAGGGTTTTTGGCAGAAGTGCGTAGTCCCCAAGCCTAAGCTTAATCATCAGGGTTATTTTCTCAGAGTTTGCAACCACAGAGTATATTGTACCACTGGCTGAGGAACACTAACCACAACAAGTAAACTTGTTCAGTGTTACTTTGATTCTAAAAATATAGCGATAGATCCATAACTTAAATGACAAAAACACCTAAATTACTGTTTTTTTCCATAACACACAGCGTCTGGTGTTACTATTGTTTGTGGTGTGTTAACATTAGCAGCCAATGAACACAGCTGGCCTAGATATTAAGAGCATTCAGCTCTCTGGAGTTACCAAGTGGGAACCTCCCTACATGGATGTTTCGGTGAACTCAGCTTGAAATCCTTCCAAAAGTTCCAACAGTGAATTCTGGCACACTTTTAACCTGCTGAAGTATCAGATGTAAATATAATTATTACTTCCTAAAAATGTTTGTCCTTTTTATGGCCCTAAAAGTGCATGAAAGTAGATGGAAAACAATTTGCCTAAATGTTAGGTGGGTAGTTAAGCGTTTAGATGTGTAAAAAGTTCCGTCTGTAATTACAATGAAAACTTTTCTTGCTGACTGTCCCTCAAAACCTTTTCGTTGTTGCTAAATTTCAGAGGCAAAGATCTGAGTAACCTCAGAGTAAAAGTGGGAGAAAATCCACCTCCTGGTGCTTCCAGTTACATTCCTCAGAGTGATGTAATGCGCAGGGGGCCTTCTGCGGGCCGTGTAATTCGAGCTGACCGAGTCAAGTGAATGCAGCCTGGCCTGAGCAGATAGAGCAAGCTAGAGGTAACGCCCCGAGGTGATCTTTTGCACAAGTCGTTATCTACACCTGCCAAAGGTTTCCTCCTACCCGTGACGTCAGTGGGGATTCCCTCAGAGGAAGCCCGGGGTGTTCACTCGCTGTTACATCAGCAAACTACTCAGGTTTATAAATAGGTGATAACACATTCACCACCTCCAGTCTTTGTTTTGACACACTGAAAACATACTTGTGCGAATCGGAGAGCAGCACCGATGAGTTTATCGATAGAAAATTAATCACCGACTATTCTGATAGTCTGACAGTCATTTTTCCAGCCAAAATGTCAAATATTTGCTGGTTCGAGGTTTTTAAATGTCAGGATTTTCTACTTTTCTTTGACAGTTATGATAGTAAATGAAGAGTCTTTGGGTTTTAGACTGTTAAAGACGTTACTTACTCAAAAGACACATAATTGGCAGATTAATTGATGAAATTAATTTTTAGTTGCAGCCCTCATGAACAGGAAGAAAACATCAACTTGTTCAAATTTAAGTAGCATCTATGTACAATACACCTTACTTTGTTCAATGTGAAAGCAGCTATTTATATCTCAATAGGATTTTTTTTAGGGTAAGTTTGGTAATATTCTGTATTTTTTTTAAAAATCTCATGAGAAGAACAAAACCAACAATGAATGTATCTACTAACAAGTGATGTGCAGGTATCCGAGGCCTGACATATCTCATTCCTCTGTGCAGTTGAACGTGTAACGTGTTTGTGTGTTCAAATCTGTTAAGACTGTTCAGAAAGTTATGACTCTAAGAAGAAGTAAGAATAAGTAAATTGCAGCAGCGGGCATGTGTGTGTGTGTTCAAGCCAGCTCAATATTACAAACTAAAAACTAGCTACTTAGCTGCAACTGTTTCTTATCATTTTAATCTTTTGTGATGTTTTGTTTTGAAATGTTACTATGACAACAAGCAGCATATGCAACACGTAGATCTGCTGTCTCATTTCCTGTTCAGTCACGTTTCTCTGTATGTCACCTCCCGCCGTCCTTGTACCGTGTGTGTCAGTACGTGCTGCAAAACACTCAAGAGGTGTCGACACGTCTCTGCGCTAAACTCCATGAATCAGATTAATGATGACAACAGTCTGTCAGCTGTACGGAGCCCACCCAGGACATCATGAGTAATATATAGATACTGTGATCCATGAACATGGTACAAGGTGTTCTGCCCTGC
>JAJHUR010106239.1:0-17133 GCA_027495735.1 Lutjanus campechanus
GTGTGGTATTTATTCTGGGAAATCCCACCATCTCTAGAAAGTGTTAACGTTAGCTCAAGTTGGCAGCTGACTCGACAAGGACCAGAAATCATCTCTGCTGCTGGTTGTTACGAAGGGTCGACCTACTTGCTGCAGTAATAAACTAGGTTTCATACATAGAGTCACAGAAAATATTTAGGCCCTATATTTAAGATTTATGGGTTTTGAAATTAAAAATATTATAAATTTCCGTTCATTTGGATTACTTAGTTTTAACATAAACAAAATAATAAACTTGTTGATCAAGCATAAATGAAACACATGAGAATGAGATTTATGTAATAATACGGACAAAGTCAATGTGCTTTAAATGGACAAGAACAGGTTATAAATAAATCATATTTGTTTCAACTTTATGCTATTATTAACAAATCCAATAATAAATCTTCAGTGAAGACTCATAGTATTGTTTACAACAGTTCTTTCCCCTCTCATTTCTCTTTCTCAGAACTCTTGGCTTCAAGCAGAGGAGGAAGGCTAACTTTTTAGATTTAAAATAAGTCAGTCTTTATTTTTGTCTGACTGGCTGAACAGTACCGACCAGTCTAAAGTCTTTGTGAAACAGACCCATGGGTTCATCCTTTAACAAACGTACAATTAACATTTGCTTTTCTAATCTTAACCATCATCGCCATCATTACAGTTCCTTATATGGTAGAGAGAAATAATGTTTTGAAAAGGACAGTTCAGCCCCATATCAGAAATACATACACATATTTTTCCTCTGGCTTGTAGTGATATTTATTTATGTATGATTTTTGGTGTGAGTTGTGAGTTTTGGAGATATTGGCCATAAAGATTTCTGCCTTCTCTCAAATATAATGGGACTAAATGGCTTAAGTTCCTCCTAGTGACAAAAAAATACATTTGAAAAATTCTTTACCAGTGTCTCTTTCCAGAAATCATGACCCGGTTGCTCAAGTTAGTCCACAGAGTCTGTTGTGAGCAGTTGCATGTAGGAGCTACTTTCTTTCTGCAGTAGAATCTTCTCGAACTACTTTCTAATAGAAAGGAGATAGTTCCTGCATAAAACTGATCACAAGAAGGTCTGAAAAGTCTCTGTTACACTAAATGGAACAGAATCTTAACTACCATCTCAGCTGACACGTATGTTTGCTCTAACATTTCATGTCATCACGGCCGCTGTGAGAAACATCCATAGGGCGGCTTCTAACCCTGCCTGTGTAAAAAGAACCCTTTTCATGGGTCATGGTGTAGTATTTTGTGTTTTCTACTCTGTTTTATGCAGTTATCAAGCTAACTCAAACAGCTAACTCAAACACATGGCAGCACTCACCTCTTCCTGGTTGTCTCCTCAGCAGGGGGCGGGGCATAAGGGTGGGGCGGGCCTAAGCACCTGCTTAAGAGCTCCAGGACCAAACCATGAAGATGAGATCAGAGGGGATTAAGGAACAAACAGCTGATTTATGAGATTATTTTGAGTGTATGTGTTATAGATTTATTGATAGGAATCTTTAATTATCTAAATATTAATTTTTATCTTTATATGGTGTTGGTTTGCTGTAAATATTTACTATTTTATATAATTTTGGTCCCTCCTAAGTGGTCTTGTCCACCAAATTTCTTGCAGCAGGGAGGGTTTATAAGGCAGCTAGCTGCTTTTAGTGTAAGTTGGCTGTTGCTGTGTCTCATGAGGTCATATGGAAGAAATTTAAATGCCACAATTGGTGCATTTTCCCTCCATTTCTTGCTACTCTGTTGGAAAACTTAAAGCCATTGCTGGTCAATCATACAACCACTGGCAAGAGGTGGAAAAAAAGGACCGGTTCTAATGAAGTGGCAGAGGATCCAGTGCCTAAAGCAGCAGGCATCCCCGGGGATTAACCTGAAGAACTGGCAGGTCCGGTCACAAGTCTCAAGTAGTGACAGACCAGACAAATGGAAAATGAATCCGCCGGGCGATAGCAAAGGTCGAGAAGTGTGGAACACCAGATTCGGCAGATGCAAGCCCAAGTTAAAGAAATGACAGAGAGAGGAGCAACAACAGGACCTAGACGACTTTGGAAGGGATAATGACCTGACGAGGGGCCCCCAAATTACTCGACTGCTCACTGCAGAGGATGACGCTGAACACCTTTGGACTTCATTTGAGAGGATGGCTCAGGGCTGCTCGATCGGTTCCTCTGCTCACAGGTAACCAAGCTTTGCTACAGTTGATAAATAATTCACCCATTCTTGAGAATGGGGACAAATCATGTCTAACCAAAAATAAAAAACTTTTAAAATGATTAATACCAACACTACATTTTTTGGATGCGAAATGGTTGAAATGTGTATCTCTTAGCAACTTTAAAAAAAGGCTACTCACTATGACTATGTTGTGAAATTATAAAATATAACCGTTTGTCAGCTCTGTGAGACGACTGTAACGTTGGGTTATGTTTAGGGACGCACCGATACCGATACCAGCATTGGGTATCGGTCCGATACTATCCTCACGTACTCATACTCGTACTCACAAAACTACTCTGATACTCCACACCCGATACCACGTCACAAAAAAACACACAAGCAAACATCTTAAGAAACAACACGACGTAAAGTTCAATGCGCTTGCTGACGCTCACCTTCTTTTTTGGTCACGTCGTCATCATCAGCGAGAGAATCTCTGTCCTCAACAAATTCCACTAATGACCGCAGAGACTTTGGAAACTGTCCATAAGACTCCATGTAAATCTATGTGCACCTGTAGACCGCAGCCAGCCGCTGTCCAATAAGTCCTTGCAGGTAGTTGAATGTGACTAATTAATCCAGAGACAAAGAAAAAAACGCTGCTGCCACCAGTCTGTAACCATCTTTTCTTCGTGATAAGCTGCTACAACTTCTCTTTGTGTACTTAATCTTGAGTGAAACGGCCTGACAGCACAATACACCCAACTTCACTCTTGGGGGGCTCACAGCGGGGTCAACAAACGTCACTCATACCTGTCCCCCATAAACAATGGCAGGTAGGAACTAATTAGCTCTGAGACAAGACGGACACAAAGAAGACACTTAAAATACTAGTTAAAGTGCTGTAAATGATAATGAAATAATTATCATAAATAACACCATCTGTAACAGTAAACTTAATTCTGTAAGTCCATATCACGTTGTGAAATTATTATACTGAAATATATCATGTACACAGTAAACTGCACAGCTTAATAAGGAACAAAAAATCAGTAAAGTAACAACCCAAAAATGTCATGTGTGCAGTAACTATGGTTACAGTTGTAGCAGGAAACAGTAACAATGATTTGTTACATTTAGAAAGTGAGCTTCTAATGAAAATAAAATATTTGTTATTGTAAGAACTTTAATGGCATTATTAAGTACTTGTATCGGTACTCGGTATCGGCAAGTACCCAAATGTAAGTAGGCCTACTTGTACTTGTACTCGGTCTGAAAAAAAGTGGTATCCGTGCATCCCTAGTTACGTTAGATCATAGATGGGTGAATATGCTGCTCTGCAGCCGTCCACCATTTTCAGGTAAGACAAAGAAGCAGCAAATGTAACTGCAATAATTCTTTTGCAAAAAAATGCTCAGTTACATGTCAAGTCACATTCAAAAGTAGTGGAATTATAAGAATGTGTTGCTCTGTAAACAGTGGGAAAAGGTGGTGGTACAGCTCAGTGTAGAAACCATGCTCGCACCAGATTAAAAACTCAACCTTGCTAAAAAAGTAATATTGAGTTGGAAAGCCAGATGTGAGGTGTCATTTCCCCCCCTAAAACCAACCAAGAAGGGCTTCCTGACAGAAACCCTTGAAGGCTTACTTTTCTCCCAGCAGTGAAGCTGAGTCATCAAAACAGAAAGTCAAGTCATTAGGTCAAGGCAAGTGACCATCAGACGGACCCAGGGCCTTCGGTTCCAGTTTTTAATTTGTTGATCACTGGAGCTCAGAAGGCAGGGAACCCTCTTATACACAGCTGCCATTTTGTGATGCGGACTTGGAGGTGGGCCCAGTTCAGCTATCTAAGTCCAGAGCTCAGAGGAGAAGGGATAAGTTTTTGGGTTAGGCCGAGCCAGAGGTTGTACAGCAGATGAAGGCCAGAGACTCTCTGGAGTTTGATATTTCCTCTGATATATCAGCGCACAGCTGGCTGATCCCACATTAAAACCCTGGTTTAATTATCACTTACTTTCGGTATAAGTTTGGTGTTGTTTTGTCTCATAATATCTGTATGTCAGACAATAAATGCCTCGATCAGTGCTCCACATCTCGCCTCCATCTCTTGCCGCTCTGTCTGAAAACTGAAAGGGATAGTTTGCATTATTTGAAGTGTGGGTTGTATGAGATACTTTGTTGGTGAAGCAGACAGGACGGAAGCTGAGCAAAGTACTTTAGCCATGCAAAAAAGACCCACCAAGAAAACAACAACAAAAAAAATCAGTATCAGTGTGTACTCTAATATAGCTATTCCACTCACACCACAATCATGTATACTGGGCTTATACTTAAGCAGAGTATCTTCAAAGGATAAAAAGATCTGTCTCTTGTAATGTATGGTCACAAAGAAGGTAATTATGAATAACTGGATTGCCCTAAATAATTCAGAAAGAATGGATCACTGAAGCAATACGAATGATTAAGTTGAAAAGAGTAGCTTAAAGCTGCAAAATAATGAGAAAGATGTGTGAAATATACATTATATGTGTGCATGTATATATGTGACCAAGACTATCATTTCTGTTATTCTAATTTACTTTTTTCTTTTTTGTGTTGTCATTGCTGTTCTGAACTGTAATATATGTGTTTGTATATATGAGTCAATAAAATAAAAGTTTTAGTGTGCACTATATTTAGAATATATTTACCGCTTTACCTTGCCATCAGAAATCTGATGGGAAACTGCCATTACATAAGCCAGATTTGGCTCTCTTTTGCTCAACCACACTCTACTGATGAAATCAATCATTTTAGCTCCCAAAACACAAGAATTGTTGGTCTACCACTGCCTCGATCTGTTGTTTGTTAGTGTGTTGTTGTGTGTCTTTGATGTATCTGAACTGTAAAGTTTTTACATTCAGCAATGAGTTAGCACCAATATTTATTATTACTGCCGCTTCATTATCAAACAACTTCACACTAGCTTTTCAGTTGTGTTTTTGTTGTTCAAACTGCTCCTGCTAGTTTCACTATACAAAAGTCCCATAAGGAAACGTCTGATTTAAGGCAGCAGCAGAGTAAACCTGATTTTGAGTGGCATAATCATGTTAAATTAATTGAACCTTTGAGGGCTTTTTTTATTTCAGCCCTGTACACATTTCAATTTCTGTATTTTTTTTGTAAGGAAGTAATTGTTATTTATTTTCTGAGTTGTTCCAGCTCCCATATTCTGCATGGTAAAATGAATGATTTCACCAATGAAGTCTGGTTGGTTTGAAGAGAGCAATATTTGGCTCATATGACGGTGGCTTTCCACTGGTTAAAGGCTGTCTGATGGCAAAGTGAAGCGGTGAAAACACCCTAAACCGTCATCTACTTTGAGTAACACCCTGACTGTGGATAACTACCTCTTAGAACCCCACTTCAAATAATCCAAACTACCCCTTTAAAGCCACAGCCGGTCAATTTGACACTTACCCTTTAATTTATTTATCTATATTAGGCAGTAAGGTGGCTTTGCTTTTGGACAAACTGTCCTTCAACCACAGGGCTCAGGTTAAAGCCCCGGTGTCACAAAGCATTCACCCTTCTGCAGTGTCCTTGAGTCTCTACCTGCACTGTTCTGCACCTTACAGAGACCTCTGATCTCTCTGTTAGAGCGTGAGATGTAGAGACATTCCCTGCAGGGATCCCTAAAATATAATACTCTCCTTCTCCCCAATTAATTTACAGGCATTTAGCACTTGTTTAGAAGCACCTTAAACTTCTTTAATTCAGTGAGAGTGACTGTAACGTCAGCTCGTACTGCGGAATTGGAACAGCGTCTCCTCCATGTATTACACAGTGACAAACAGAGAAAATGAGTGAGTCTAGACTGGATTATGCAGAGTTCTAGTGTTTATGATTAAAGGCTAGAGGGAAAGGCTTGAAGACAGAATGACAAAATAGGTTTGTGTGAGTGTGTGTGTGTATGTGTGTGTGTGTTCAGAGGAGACCGGAGAATGAATGTATGTGTGAGACAGTGTGCACATGTGGGAGTGATTGCGAGCCAGGCAGAGATGAAATTCCGATAGATTCCCCTCGCACGAGTTCTGGGTCGCTGCCGATAATCAAAAGCGGAGCAAAAAGGGGTGGGGGGAGAGGAGGGCAGGGGAGGGGAGGAGGAGAAGAAAGAAAGACAGTCAGTGAAAGTTGAGAGACGGAACAGGAGGGGAGGGGGAAGAGGGGAGCACATACATCAGGCGCTGTGACTAGCAGGTGCAGGGACGGCGGGGAGGGCAGGCCGAGGGTCCCGATCAAGAGAAAGATCTCATTGTTTTAATCTTGAGACTCTTCCCTGTCGCCGAACTCGCGAAAAGGCTTTGGCCCGCCGCGTGGCTCGTCCCCTGTGATCAGGAGCAAACAGATTCGTCTTTTTCAGCTAGGCCCCTGCGTGGGCTGCAAAGTTGATTACAGTCTAGAAAAAAAAGGTCTTTGTCGCCGTGCCGCTGGAGCTCCCCGACAACTGGTTCAAATCATCCTGCGGCAGTTCCAGCTCCAGCCTCTTCAAACGCTCGGCTCACGACATAAACGCGCCACTTCAGACAAACCGGGCCAGATTATGCAGAGCCTTTTAACCCGGCGCTGGAGGATTGTAATGGCCTGAAATTGTTGGTTACGTGACTGTTGTGCATGCATGTGTGTGTTGTGAGCTCAGAGGGTGTTGGGTGCAGCCACTGGATGAGATCAATGGGTTCCTTCCCACTGCTGAGTCCGTGCGCATGTTTACCATGATGCACACAGTGTGAAGCTAAAGAATAATAAAAATAAAACACTGCTGTCCTTTTTTTTTTTTATCACAGAAAGCTAAATCTGAAGCTTACTTTATGGATTTAAAACAATATGCAGTTTTCCAGTTTCTCCATAATCCTCTGCAATCATCTGTGCTTATAGTTCGCTGCAATCAGAAGCAATGTCTTAAAGCTGTCTTTATCATGAAATACTATATGGAACATACCACGTGCCAGAGATTATTATTAGAGATGTTGGCTGTTACAAATGGTTAACTGTTCAACTTTCACTGAAATTAACTGCAATCTCCTTCAGTCCTCTGAAAAGTTTACAGTTTACTGTCAAGTATTGTTGCTCCTTTTGTGGAGTGAAATTGTTTGCAGCTATTACATTTTCAGGAAACTGGATCAAGATTATACCACAAAGTTAAATGGATGCAGCGGTCTATGAATAATAAGTCCGAAACAGTCCTAAAAAGGCTGTTTTGTTCCCTGTGGGAAGTATAGGCCAGACACAAAAACACTCCAATGTCAAACTAAAATGTTGTGGTGGAATTTATTTTCTTAAGTTGGATAAATTCCTCCCTAACAGGAGTTTTGTTCTGTTGTTATTTTTGCATCTTATTTGTGAGCACTCATGGTAGAAAGGTTATTTTAAAAGTGTGTTTTAATGCTGCGAATGGAAGCTGAGCCCCAGCATGTTTCTTTTTTATGACTAACTAAAATTTCATCTGCATGTGGCAACTATGTTATGGATATAATTAGGTGGGACGATGACCACTTCACCTGACCTGGTCTTCGCTAATGCACAGGTCCGTCAGACCTTCATCAGAGCTCACATTTCCAACAATGCACAGGCAGATAAAGGACAAACACTTGCATTCCATCTCCTGGGATCTGCAGGCCCTGAGCACTGAATAGAGTGCTGTGAACAATAAGAGCCATACTTTATACATTAGGAAAAAAATGGATAGACCACAGTGACTAGAAAAAAGAAAAAAAATCTCAGAACAACAATAATAGAACTGAGAACTATGACAGGATATGGATATGGAGATATGGTTGAGATATGGTTGGTTGGCCACCTTAAACACCTTCCATCTCTCTGCATTGACACTGAACATTGCCATTGCATGTGAATAATACATGAATAATGAATGATCTGAACCTCTTTTAAGCATACTGGGCAATTGAATGTGGAAAACTGGCCTTTAGTGCTATTTATCCATCTATACTGCTGTGGTGTGAGCTGCCTAGGACCTGGTTCCTCATGATAATCCACAGACTTTACTGTCTTTCTGCAACAGAGTCTACCAGAACTACTTTCTTTCTAATCGAAAGAAAGTAGTTCATACAGAAAGCTGCTCACGACAAGGTCTGTGGATGATCTTGAGTAACTGGGTCATGATATTTGGAAAAAGACACTGTTTTTGATTTTTTGACAAGTGTGTTTTTTGGTGCTTTGAGCACCACAAGCTGAGCGCCATTTAGTATCATTATATTGGAGGGAAGGCGGTCGTCTCTGCGGCCGATATCTCCAAAACTCTGCAACTCACACCAAAACTGTCCAGAGGGATAAACAGCACTGGAGAGCAGAAAACCAAAAATATATATTTTTTTACTTTTGGGGTGAACTGTCTCTTCAAAAATCCTGGTTTTAATCATGTTCAGGATGTGATATAGAACATAACCTGGTTATTAAGTCAAGTCAGGCCAATTTTTGTTTTTGTATAGCACCAAATCATAACTTTATAACATTATTTACAGAGATAATGGTGAGAAAAACGTCCCATTAACAGGCAGATTCCTCAAGCTGATACAGACTTTTTTTTTTTTAATGGTGAGCAGTTAATATCCCTGTGTGCTTCTAAAATACACTTAACTGATCTGATCAGTGCAGGAGTGTCTTCTTTATGTTGTGAGCTGCAGGTATTATCAGTACTTGAATTTGTGGCTGTCCTGACCATGTTTTATGAGCCAATATTTATTTTAATAGATAAATAGCTTCCATTTCCAATCCATTATACAACTTACAGCCTGCATTAAAGTTAGTGAAGCAGCTTCGGTTTGTTTACAGCTGCACAGCTCTGCTTTAAGTGAATATAACCTGCTTGTTCTGATAATGTCCCATATTGTCTATAATATCCTCAGAGGCAGGACGTCAGTGTGAATGTATAATGGCAGCGAGGTCTAGACAGCGTATAAACAGACACTCATTAACTTCAGCATGAACAAAATGCTCAAGTTTTCAACTAACGCTGCCTGTTCAGTGTTTTAACAGAGCACAGAGAGGTGCAGCCAGGAGGATAATGATATCACAGCGAGTGTCAGTCCCCTGCAGAGTGTCCTTCTATTGATTGTCCTCTCATTATCAGTTGTTTAGAGTCAGCAGTTGACTTTTTTTAAAGATTGCAAAGGGTGCATTGAAATCAGTGTAGCATACTTTTAAAAGCAGATCGTGCGTGTGAAATCTATTACAAAGGATTTCCTCTTTCAGCTCCCCCATCACCACTGACCAGTGGCCAGTCTGCCTAAAAATGATCCTGAAAGGATAGCAGGTTTAAAGTTAACAGCAGTGGAAAGAGTACTAAAAATCTGTACTCAAGTACAAGTACTGTGACATCACTATAATATTACTCAATTACAAGTAAAAGTACTGGAGTATTAGTTACTTTTTTAACCACTGATCTTTAATCCGTCCCTCCAGGAAGTTACATGTTGTTGATGAGTCATGCAAATTCAACCAGTCACCACGAATTCTGCATGACCTTGCAATTTCTGTCCAATAACCGCAACTTTTCTGCAAATTTGACCAATGATTGGAGCTTCCTGCAAGTTCCACCAATCACAGGAGCTCCCCACGCAAACATCATACATGTAGGTTGCAATGAACCGACTCAATGTTTAATCTTTTATTATTTTTTGTTTGTCACTATCATCACGACACACCTTTACCTGCAGCGTTTTTTTTGTCCATATGTCCTGGTCTTCATTGGCCCATAAATGCAGATGAAAGGTTCTGATATTGATTTAAACTGTTCTCGGTACTCAATTATGATTTTTAAAGGTAACTAAATAGATTTCATAGTGTAATACATACTTAAGCACAAGTAACAGACTTAAAAATATGCTCATAAAAGTACAAGTACCTAAAAACAATACTTAATACCTGAGTATTTGTAATTAGTTACTTCCACCTCTCAAAGTTTAACATTTAGAATGCCTCTTTGGTGTAGTTGAGAGATTTGACGATGCTTATAAGGACACTGGATTCATGTACTTTCAAAATGTAATTTATTACATATTAGCCATTACTTACCTGATTTATCAGAATCAGAATCAGAAATTATGAGGTAATAAGTTACTTTTTAAAAATATTACTGTCTGTGGACACTAATGCTTTACATTGCTTTTGCATTTAAAAAAACAACCGCTGAAATACAACTTGGCATTATGAAATGGAAGAGAGTAAGGTTGTCTGATGGCAGTATCCCTGTAAATGCCCCTATATTGCAACACTTACGCTAAAAAGACAATTCAGTCATTCCTCCTGTCTGCACCGCCCGAGTGACAGTGACCTGATGCTTTTATTTACGTTTCAAGTCTATTTTTTCAACAATCCACATGTATGCAAGGTTGATGTCCAATAAAAAGGCACATGAGTATATATATCTATATTCTGCAACCTGGTTAGAGCAGATTTCCACATTTTTCATTATGCCTATTCTGCTGAACTGAACAGTTTAGGTTAGCTGTTTTATGTTTGTGGTGCTTTATGTTGGTCATTTTTGTGCTGGTTTACAGATTTAATCATTAGTGAGGTGGCTGACACCAGCCACCCCCAACTTCTGAAACCCTACTTGACAAAATAAATGTAATAATATTATGAAGACTGTCCTGTTGAAGGGACAGTCTTCAAATGAAAAACATGTTTTTCCTCTGGCCTGTTGTGTTATTTGAGTGTGAGTTGCTGAGTTTTAAAGATATTGGCTGAAGAGATGTCTGCCTTCCCTCCAATATAATGGAACTAAATGGCACTAGTCCTGCAGTGCTCAAAGCGACAAAAATACATTTCAAAAACTCAACAGCAGTGTCTCTTTTGAGAAGTCATGAGAGCCGGCCACTTAAGATAATCCATAGATCTTGTTGCGAACAGTTTTCATGTAGAAACTACTTTCTTTCTGTGGTAAAATCCACGGGAACTTATTTCTGTCTAAAAGAAAGAAAGTAGTTCCTCCATGAAACTGCTCACAACAAGGCCTGTGGATTATTTTGAGTTGATTTTCGGAGCGAGACTTTTTGAAATTTTCAAATGTTTTCTCCGTGCCTGGTGCACCACAGGACTGGTGCCATGTAGTCTCTTTGTATTGTAGAGAAGGCAAACATCTCCACTGCCAATATCTCAAAAACTCAGCAACTTAGACCAAACAAATCTAGACCGATAAACAGCACTACAGGCCAGGTGTTTCCACTACATAGTATACTTTTTTCTTACCACTTCTGCTTTGTTTTCCCACTGCAAATAGTGCTCATTGTCATAGCAACACTATTCCAGCAGTTAGGAAAACCCATATGGGTATTTTGGTCTTAAGACGCTACAGCCTCCATATACTTTGGCACTGCTTAAAGTTATATATATATTAATATAATGTATGCATACTTTTGTTATGTGTTACCCCCAACACTGTAAATGGAAAAACACCCAGGTCCATTACTGAAAAGTTTCCCCAGAACAGAGCAGGCTGTCCCCAAACCACCAGAGGGGAAAAAGAGAGAAGCGCCAGTCTATTGATGTCCATGCCACTGTCACACTTGTTCCAAAGGCTCTTTCCCTTATTTTCCTTCCTTTTGTTTAAATGCAGGGTTAGCTATTCTCTAGCCGTAAGTTACCTTGAATAGGGAGATAGTTCCATGGCTGTAGCACAAAATTCTGGATAATCCAGGATCCATGGCTGTTCATTCTAGTATCTTTGTGCGCTCTCCTCACATGATGGTAGTGTATACTCAGTCCCCCTTTTCTCCTTCAGTCCAACACCCTTGGATAGTTCACCACAAAATGGCAATGTAATTAAAGCAAATGAATAAAGTAAAAGTCAGAAAATATATCCTGGGCATGAAGAGACCAAAATAAAACCAGCAGCGTTTTTTGTCTTGACAGTGAAGCAGAGCTTTGTGATGTTGGAATTAACCTTCAGTCAGCAGATCTTTCAAAATTAGGTTTGAATGTGACACTGTAGATGAGTAAGTTATTGCTGCATGCTGCACTTTTTGTAAAAAGCACTGAATCAGTGGAGCTGTTTTTTATTTTTTACACCAGACACAGGCCTGCATCTGCTAAATAGGAAGGCTGTTTGTGTTAGACTAAATGGACGTCTCTGATCAACAGTCCTAACAAGGACAGGCAGCCATTGTGTCCATGTTAAACGTGAAAGACAGCATTCACACAGTATCCTAATGTAACGCACTACTTTCTTTGTGCTGTTGGTTTAACACACCTTTTCCTGTATACAAAGAGTGGAAGTCCTATATATTGTCAGCTGATCACTGTTAGCTCAACTTCTCCAACCAACCAATGCCTGCAGAATGAGCGATTGCCATGGTAACCGGGGACTGGTTGACTCGAGAAATTACCATAAGAAACAGATACTGTGTAAACCCCTGGCTGGGGAAATATTTGGAGAGCTTTTCCTCAGACGCTCATCGTATTCATGCTGCAGTTGAACCTGTTACAGTCTTATCATGAAGCTTCTTCCATCATGATTATAGCGGCAGGAAATGAACTTGAAATGTGAACCTCTAGTACCTGGCAGGAGATACTTTATCACACAGTGATATGCGGTATAAGCCTGGGCTCGTGTATGATAGGATTAAACAAAGTGATTATAGTAAACTGACTGCTCTCTGACTGACTGTATCAGTGGTTGCATGTGCACTACAGAAAGGACAATTCATGAAAGCTAGTATATTTTACTTTATTCAAATATTTTTACGAATAAGGGTAAGTGCACATGCAAAAAAATGAGGTCCAAATAAGGAGCTGGAGCCATAGACTGTATATTCAATAGGTTGAGGCCCTATTTGATATACAATCTATGGTTGAAGCGAGTTGTTTCCCCCTTGCCCCCTCCTCCTCAGACTCCAGGAAGCTCAGGCAGGCTGCAGGAACGCTGCAGGAGTGCAAGACACACGCAACCTTGTACTGCTGTAGGTTGTTCAGCTGTTTATAACTGTCAGTTGTCTGTCAATGTAAAGTTAATCCGTTCTTCTGGAAACAAAAGCCCACTGCTACACACTGTGGACTTTGAGTTGAGTGACAGCCTGTTTCACTGCCTGCCAAACTCCATTAATCTATTACTCAATTTAACCGTTCTTACCATCTACCCCCTTCTAAAAGGTTATCAGTGATTTCTTATGACTCATAAACAGACACTCACTTATTCAGTGAGCATTCAGCATTAATTTGAACTCTAATTAACATGAAACAGGCAAACAAAAACGGTTATTTTGCCCCAGGATAGAAGTTTCAAAGGGGGCCACCACGGCTGCAGAGTTGTTGTCAGAGAAGCAAGCATTTCAACTTACAGTAACACATTCCCTTCGACTCTCATGTCACATTGTGGTCATTTTATGATTCATACCAATAAATATATTACAGATGTCTCCTTTTAAATCTTAGTGTTTCTTATTCAGGATGAAAACTCTTGTCGTGCACTATTTGCATTAGATTATTCAACTTATTTTGAGATATCTGGTCTTGAATTTCAGCGTATTTACCAGGCAGACCTGACAAGACCCACGTCCCGAGAAATGAATCGCACATGGTTGTTGCGCTCATATCCAAGACATGTGAGTGAAAACTAAATGGGTTTGCATTTTTATGAATCAGATCAAAGTTTTTCCACTGCAAGACAAAAAGAAAACTGGAAATATATCACACACATTTTTTTTCTTGGTTAGTTCAAAGCACAGTGTGAGCCAACGTGGCTCTGTCATATCTTTTGCAGCCCAAAAATACACTGTATTTTTGCAGCTCTGTAATTATTGATACCAGATACTCAGATACTTAGTATGTGGCTGTTCTCCTCTCACAGTCCCTGGAAATATCTATACCTCTATAACACCCAACCTTGTAAAGCTTAAACTAGAGAAGAGACATTTTCCAAAGGTAAAGGTTAATTTGACAGGGTTAAGTTTTTCTTAGATACAAGTAGGGGAGGCCCCAGGTTAAAAAGGTTGGGAAGCAGTGTTCTATGATATGGTACGGTGTGGTACTGTGGTACAATATTATGATGCCAGTTTTAAAAAAGTGTGTCATGGTGTCGCTGTCATCTTTGACTCATTGCATGAGAGTTAAAATAAAATAAAATAGTTATCAATGCATTTTAATGCCCTGTCTTATATTGGTTGAACATTAATAAATAAACTCAAATGCACAATGCCATAAAATGGCCTGGTAAGATGCTACTTCAAAGCAACATTGGCATTTTAACAATTTTCTATGACTTAATTATCAAATTAATTAGATAAAAGAATTAAATTTGACATTTTCAGACCATTTTTGTGGCGACGGATGATGGAGCTGAACCATGTGAGGAGGGCTACAAAAAAGGGAATCAGCATGACCTCCAGAGACTCATGTAACAAATGAAAACACTGCTATTAGTTTCCTCAGGATCCTGCCTCTCTTGTGAAGTACTGCAACATAATTGTGGATGTATTGTGTGCGTGTAAAGGGCCAAAATGGGTGAAAATGTTACACTGAGGCAACACTGCACAATAGAGGGATATGAGCAATAGATAGTGGATGGCTGAATAAGATTCACTAGGCACTATTGTCAGTTCTCAATAAAGTGAATGAGGATAAGTATTATGATGGATGGATGGGGTAAATTACCTCTTACAAGAGCCCTCTACTTTAACCTAACTGGGTTTGTTTTTATGCTGATGATATTTTATTGTATAATGTTTGGTCTCATGTAGCTCAATTGCTTGCATTAGGAAACCACAGTGAAGTTGTTTTCTGACAATGATAATGATAATAATGTTAATAATAATGGCATAAGCTTTATATATCACTTTCACGACAAGATACAAAGAAACGGCAGATAAAACAGCACAGATAAAAACAACACTGTTGAGAAGGTAAAAAGGGCCCAAAATAAAAGCAAAACAAGGATCCCAAAGGTTTGAGGGATAGAATTTGTCAACAAAATTAAAATTGCCTTCCCATAGAAGATGGTTTCAAGAGAGGATTTAAAAGAAGCTAATGATGTAGCCTGTCTGATTTCAAAAGGGAAACTGTTCCACAGTCTGGGAGCTCTGACAGCAAAAACTTGGTTGCCTTTGGTCACGAGCCAGGATCTGGGAACAACCAACAGAAATCCATCCATGGATCTCAAAGATGGTCCAGGCACATATGGAGTCAATAGGTCCTTTATTTAATTTGGAGCGAGGCCATTTAAAGCATGTATGCGTACTGTATCTGAAGTCAAATACAGGAACAAATAAAATGCATCATTACATTAATTTTCTGCCATTGTCAGATCAGGCCATCCTGGTTAAGGCTCATACTGCCTTTGTTTCCTGCCATCTCTTAAAGCTGCAGTAGGTAGAAAGCCTGAAAACGGTTGATTTTTGAGTCTCATCTGAGTTAGGTTTGGTTTTCTGTGTCCTCAGCTCCTCCCACTAGATGAGCACCACGCGCTTCATGAGCGCAAGTAACCGTTAACGAGGCTCGTGAGCGAGCACAGACCGACAGACGTCAACTGTGTGTAATAAAACAGACACCTGACAGTAAAAAACACCGACAGAGGAGAGAAACTACATTTAAAAACATGAAGATTCAGTGTGAATATATAAAAGTACAGAGAGCTGAACATAAAGAGACTTTTAAAAACGTTTTTCTCTCTGCTCTCCTGCACACATGAGCCCAGCATCACAACACCCGCTTGTTGGAGGGGGACAGACAGGAGGCTCGGGGCCGCGGTCAGCGCCACGTAACTGCAGCCCGCTTGGAGAGGAGTCGGGCTCACGGTTCACGTCGGGCGCGTCTCTCCGCGATATAAGCGGTCATGAAAATGCAACTTAGTGGCAACACGGTTTGACTCGCGCGGCCAAAAATGTACAAAAGCACAGTGTCATTTACTCACCATGTAAACGGCGCGGTTGATTCCTCCATGGTGCTGCTGCACACTGGTTTACAAGCAAACATGAAGATAAATCCTCTTTTTAATATACACTCTGAGCTCCTCTCCTGACAGTAAAATAGCCGGCATCGTCCTCTGCTCACTCGATTACAGCAGCTGACTGTCGGCTCTGAGTCGCAGCTCGCCCGGTCCTCTCGGCACTCGGCAAAGCTCCGCGATACAAGTGAATGAATATAACTGAAGGTGAACTCAAAAGTAACTGAGTGAGCTGACAAACTCCTCACTTGAGCATGTTGCTAATTAGGCTGTTTTCTCTATATTATAATGCCGTTTTATAGCAACTTTTCCTGCAGTAGTTTCCGTCATTGACTCGCGAAGTAAAGTGAACGCGCAGCTGCTCTAGTAGGAGGAGTCCCCCAGGTCCTAAAAGACCTGTGATTGGTTCAGTCTAATGGTCCAGCACAGATTCTCCAAATGCTGAAATTAGAGGCATAGAGGAGGTGCAGCAGTATAGCTCTCAGAACACCTGATTTACAATATGCTTAAAGGTTTTTATGAAATTATTTCTCAATTATACCAAAACAATGTTGCCTACTGGAGCTTTAAGTGTTCACTGTCAGTTCCCCAAAACACTGAACAGGTGTCCAGCGCTGTTAAATATTAAAATATTTATAGAAATTCACAAGTAAATTTCACGCTTCAGAGGTTCAAGCTGGCCTGGTAAAAAAAAAAAAAATACACATGGCACACTGAGCTGAGACGAGAGTCCCTCCAGTCAAGCGTCTGGTTGAGTGCAGTGGATGGTCGCTGCCAGAGCCGAAAAGCAACACAGCCACATCAAATATCCATTAGGGGACATCTCCAAGTAAGAAGACTAATCGGCAACACTTTCTTTTGTGCCCATGTCTATAAAGAATAATAAACACATTTATTCTGTGCTATAACCTGCTTATAACACTGTACAATTATAGTTACAATTGCTCCTACTGTAAATATCCATAATGCTAATGCTTTAAAACACATTATAAAAGGGTTATATAAAATAAAAAGGGTTAGATATATCC
>JAJHUR010106240.1:0-26044 GCA_027495735.1 Lutjanus campechanus
ATAATAACTGGGCTCTATGGTATTAGAGTTCTGTATCTATTTGGTCCAATATGACTGGAATCTGCTTACTTGCAGCTTTAAAAGAAAATGTCAGCTTCAATATCCTTCATAATTTCAATAAATTCTTGTAATATAGTTGGTTCCGGCTGTAACCATTTTCCAGTTATAGCTTTCATACTTGACAAAAATTACTTTAACTGAATGCTTGTGTCTTTCTATCATTTTAAATAGCTTCTGTGGAATTTCCCACACAATGATTTTCAGAACAATTCATGCAAAGGCATTATTTACAGTCTTTGTTCAAGTGCAACATTCATATTTTATATGTATGCTTTGCTTAATTTATGCAGAATGTTTTGTGTGAAATCTCTGCATCTTCAGCTTTTTGGTCTTTGTGCATGAAAATCTGCAGAACAATCAGACATCACAGCCTTTATACATATAACATTACACTGTAACATCGCCTCAGTGTCTTCTCCACTTGGGGCTGCAATGATTAATGGATTATTAATCTGGTATTAAATTAATTGCTACCTATTTTGATAATAAATTCATGATTTTCAGTCATTTTGTATAAGAAATGTCCAAATTCTCTGATTTTAGCTTTTAAAATATGTCAACTTGGGCTTTGGGAAACGGTGATCAACAGCCTAACTAACTGATCAATCGCGAAAATGATCAATAAAGAAAATAGTTGTTAGTTGCAGCCCTGAATCCAATAGAGGAGTCTTCAATGAAGACTGCAGAGACAGAAAAAAGCAGCATGATTAAATTTCCAGAGGAAGTACTTAATTAGCTGGAATTAATGTCAAATGCTGTTTGCTGTAAACTAATTTAACGTACATTTCTGACAGGAGTTGGTAGTAGTCAGATGAAAAATGAAAGATAATATTCCTCCGGCTCAAGCAATGCGGGTAACACGGCTGTCTCGAGTCAGAATGATCTCATGCATGCACAAGCTGACTTCATGGACCGGACATGTTTGCACTTTACTGTGTCACTCCCAGCGCACACACTGAGTTTCCTGCTACTGCCATTGTCATACAGCTAAAATGCATTTAGAAAAATAGAATGAAGGAAATGGGTCTGAGAACAAAATGGACAGAAGTGATGGGATGGAATGAATTCTGTTGAAGTCTCAGTTTGACATCTGGACTGAAAAGAGAAGTGCATTTTTTTTCATCCCCGGCAGGTGCTCATGCTGTCGCTTCTGTGCCTGAGTGAGTGCACGAGTGAGTGAGTGTGTGATCACCTTCATCTTGTCCAGAGCTAATCTCGCATACTACAGGACCGATCAGGCTCATTTTTTTTGGGTGTGCATTCATGACTGTATGCTGAAGGACCTCTTTGATTCAGAAATCTTTTATGGCTCCACGTATGAGACAGCCGTGGCCACTGGCATTATGTTATTGGGGCGTCTCATTCTTGTGAACACGATATCTCAAGAACACCTTGAGGGAGTCTCCTCACACTTGACACAAATGTCCACTTGGACTCAAGAATGAACAGACTAGATTTTGGTGGTCAAAGTTCAAAGTTCACAGTGCCTTCACTAGACATATTATTGGCCATAACTCAATAATTAAAAATCGAATTATGCCAAAATTACACACAAATGTCCAACAGGGTAAAACGACAAAAGTTAAAGATCAGCTTCACTGTGACATCATAATGTTCAGCTTCTTGGCCGATTCCGATATCTAAGGGTCTGACCTGTCGTTACCGTTTTTGGCCGATTCCGATTTTCAGTCTGACAGCATTCACAAACATTTTTGCAACTTTTCTCGTAAAATTAAATTGGCTGTTCATAATAAAACATTGAGGATTAAATATTAATTAAATACTAGATTATGTGCGAGAGGGAACACGATCTCGTTAGATCTCATGGAATCTTGCGGGATTTCATGGAATGTAGTTTCCTGTGATCACATGTGGAAGCAAACAACCCGGAGAGCGATGCAACAATTTGCTGTAGAAAACCAGACTGAAAAGTTAAACATGTCTGGATGAGAAAATGTTTGAGAACAGCAGTCTGCTGCTGGCTAACATCAGCATGAAGAGCTAGAAAGTTCCTAACTTGAATCACACATGTATGGTGAGAACCTCCATTTTGCCAATACCATTTATTACCTTCAAAGTTACAGGTCAATATAGTGGTGAGTTCCATGTTAAATTCCTTCAAAGTCTTCACTGCAGACATTATATGAGTCTGGACAGACATGGATGCAAACTGCAACTTGACTGGTTGGCGGAGACAAACAACTTTGACACTTTTTTGACTGCTCTGTTTTATAAAAATTATGGAAATCCCAGCTGGTTGCATCTGGCAGTTGTGGTAACATTGCAGTAGGTGCTTCACCATCCATTGCCTGGCGGAGACCCGCACTCTAGTAAGTGACCTCTTCTAGTTACAGAATAAATCTGTGCACAAAACCACAACTGGACAGTGTATTTATGGCTGCGTCGAGCCTTTGCAGCATTGGGGCGGTTACACCGTGTCTTTGTTTGCCTGGTATCCGCTGGAGAACAAAGCATCAGGCGCTAATATAATTTATGTAACAGCAGAGTGAGAGGGAGACAGATGAGACAAGACAGGTGAAAAGGGGAAGGCACATATAGAGACAGACAGGCAGCGGCTCAGAGGCAGAGCGACTCCCCCATTAAAATGAAGTCGCAGAAGGAAAAATTAAAAGAGAACGGGAAGACAAAACAGTGCCCTCCAGAAATCAAACGATAAACACAATCATTTTTTGTCTCCATCTCCATTTCTAAAGCATCATTAATAAATCTCATTAATTGGGCTGCTCATCTTACACTGCCTTTTTGAGCTCTTTTTTTTTAACGTAATCCGGTGCCATTCGGGTGTGTGTTTAAGATCAAAAAAAGGAACAAGGCTCCAGCGCGCATTATGCATATACTCCCACGCAAACTGCAACTCCAGCTTATTATTTGGCAGCCTGTTGTTCTGTAGGATGTGGCATTAACGCAACTTATGTAACACTGTATCATGCCTTACTTATCAAGTTTGAATTCTGAACACATGCTACTTTTTCTAGCAGCTTTTTTTTTCCTCCTCACCAACGTACTGTTTGTAAAGTTTGTAGGCAAGCGAGGCCAAACACCAGCTGGAAAATGTGTGAGAGTACGATATCGCTTTCCTCAGAAAAGAAACGGAAAAAGACCACTCGTCTCAGTCGCTACCTTGTGTGAGTGCATTTGAATGTGAAGCAGCAGAGAGCCTCGCTTGAAAAGAACGAGTGCACTCAGTTGACTTTCCCCGGATAACCTAAAAGTTTAACAAGCGTCACCTACTTCAACCTCAAAGGAATCGTTCAAGAACCTCAATTTTACACAACCTTGCACAAACAAAAAAAGGATCCAAGACAAACAGCGAAGACCAGCGATGGATTCAACGCTCCAGCTGTATCATTAAAGCTCTCAGACCTCGTACCGCACCCTCATAAAGTATCCGGGGCAATTACAGGGAGCTATTATTTCACGCCTATGCAGTGTAAAGTGGCAAGTGCTTCATCTAGACTTTTTGGGACCCCCTCCAGCTTTTCATTACAGCCTCTCTAGCCACTAATGGCTACCCTGGGAGCGTTTCCCAGCTGCAGTCAAAAGTTAAAGAAGTGGGACAGTGAGCTCAACTTAGTTTCTCTGGTTCACTCGCTGAAACAGGCCTGTAAGAAATGATTATGAGCAAGAAACAAGTGACAAGCATGTCAAGTTATGTTAAATATTTATATCAACAAGACACACAAACTTTCGGTTCACTGACCCCGGACATGCTATAAACTGGGAATACACGAATGTCAGCCAGAGAGACACTGGAAATAATGTGCATGATTTAGACACATGTGACTAGACTGCACCAACAAAGATGATTTTTTTTCTTTAAATTATGTTGCACTAAACTTAAACTAGCTTAAAATGCAGAGGCTTCAATTCAAACCTCTCTTCAAACTAGATTATATTTTATTCTGTTGCACCAAAATTTTAAACTGAATTTTACAACGTGATCCAGTATTAATATGAAACTTTACACTTGAGGAGGTTTAACTTTTAAAACGCCTGACCTTTTGAGATGGATTCAGAAAAACAACCAAGTTCCTTGAACAAAGTTGAGGCACAGACTCAACCAACTGAGTTCTTCTCAAAGGTGGAGAAAAAAAGAGCTTCTTTGCTGAGCCATCATGAGCAGCCTAGCTAACTTTTTACCTAGATTGCAAAATTGCACTGTCTAGCTAGCAAACAATATAACTTCTTAAAAACGTTTTATCTTTCTAGCTTAAAATGTAATGTTTTGTTAAGTTTGTTTAAGTAACATCTGGTTTTGTTTTTTGTTTTTTACTTTTTTTAAATCTAGCTAGCAAATGATGTGGCATTTTGTTAACTTTTTAGCTAGCTCGCAAAAAATGCAAGATTTTCTTAAACAATATAACTTTTAAAGATTTTTTTTTTTTTTAACCAAACTAGCAAACAATAAGATGTTTTGTTAGGTTTTTAGCTAGCTAGCAAACAATGAGATATGTTTGTTTAAGAATCTGCTAGTTATTTAAACTGAAATTAAAAAGCATTTGATCAGTATGATGCTTGCTTGCCCAAATTAAAATAGAGATCAGTTTTGAATTGTACAACAGATTCAGCACTGTTTGTTGTATGAAGGTGAAGACAAGGGCTAAGGCCAGGAGAGACATATTTAAGTCTACCAGAGAGTGCTGAATGCAGCACTCTCCAGTTATCTTTCAGTGTTTAATTAGTGCATGATTGAGACAGGAGGAAATTTCATTATCTGCACTCTGCTATTGTAATCAGAATTGCAGTAGGAGCCTTTTTCACCCTGAGACAAATTCATGCATGCATACACACATACACATCAAGATATACCGTATAATCTACATGTATGTACTAAAAGGCAGGTAAAAAAATGTCACACACACATTTCAATCCAATCAAACACTCACTACGCTGCACAGTGGAGTGCACACACTTGTAGGTACAGTACACTACTAAGTCAATACACACACACATGCACAAACACACAGTTATTTATGATGTACCCTCTTCCTCGGGGCACCTGGATTAAAATTTGATACCGTGTGCGTGTTTGTACTGTGAGCATGGATGTGTGTGTGTCTTCTAATCAGTGTAGCCCCATAAACCTCTCAGTGTCTCAGTGGGTGTATTCTAACACCAGATGTGCTTCCCTCTTTCGTATCCCATCAACCATTCTGTCCCTCCCCCAGTGAACTCTGGGATATTACCAGTAGATGCTTTGTTGAAATTTAATAAGGAGGACAGGGAGGAGGTTAATTATCATTTCTTAACACATTTTGGCTTAGACGGTCTGGAGTTAACAAGGAGCTGCAAGCCTTCTTCTTTTTTTTCTTTTACACTGGAAGGGAAGACATTCGCCTCATCCCCTAAATCATTCACAGCAGTAGATAAAAGTTGTTTTACTCCTCTACTTCTTAATATTCATTCACAATGGCAATAACTCCCTTGGCTTGAAAATTAGCTTCAAGTGCTGTTAACAGTGGAGGCTCTACTAGCATGCAGTGCAGCAAAAGCAGGCAGCTCTTCAATGTTCTCCAGCATTCACACATTATTTAATTGCCACCAAGACTCAGCCTAGCACATACATACAGCTGACAAATTAAAGGAAAAACCCTAAAGAAATAACTGGGAGAACATGAAAAATAGATGCTTCCATAGAAGATCACTGACTGGTTTGAAGAAAAAGATAAGGACAACTAGTTTTGACCATCATATATCACAGAATTTGCTGCTTTTCTCTGTCTGACATGACAGTCACTAGATTATTTTTGGATTTGGGCTGTTGGACGGACAAAACAATTTATTTAAAGGACCAGGATTTAGTGGCATCCAGCACTAAACTTGGAGACTGCAAATATTTTGCCTCACCCTCCCCTTCCAAACATGTAGAACAGACAGGGATACTCAACTTGCTTTGCCCAGGGGCCACTTTTGACAAATGGCAAGAAGCCAGGGGCCAGTTCATAAGTAAGGGATACATTATCATTGTACATTACCCCGCTTATTATGGCCGCTTTCAATATAAATATATGTTTGGCACACATTTAAATGACAAGTGAGAAGAAGTGACCTGCTCACTTCTTACATGTTTATGTACCAAAAAAATCAATAATTTGACACAAAATAGTAATGTTTTAGTGGTTTAACAATGATTGGTTTTCCTCCAGAGTCTATGATCAGAACTGTGTCCATAGCAACGGTCTGTTATACATAGCAGTGGTCTACTAAACAGGAATAACAGACCTTAGAATGCTGTAACTGACCAATGTGTCTCGGGTCCCCTGCTGGGGACTGTTATCTCCGTGACCTGACTTCGGTTAAGCGGTTGAAGGTGGATGGATGAATGTGAATTTGAAAAATGTTTGGAGGGCAACCTGGCACCCTGTCAGGGTCCCAGTTGTGGCCCGCGAGCTGCAAACCTACGTTGGCTGCGAACCTCAGTCAAAACGCAAAAGACCGTATCAAAAGCTAGTGATTGATTTGTCCATGCTGAGCTACTGTAGAAACATGATGGATCAACATGGCAGCCACAATGGATGGTTATAACCGGCTTATTCCATGGCAAAAATAACGAGGTTATTATACTCTTATGAAATGATACCTGTTAATATTATACCCCATATTTGCCAATAGATCCCCATAAATCTTATACACTGGACCTTTACCGACGTCTCTGTGAGATCTAGGACATTGCGATGAGCTTTTTAACTGTTTTCTGATGTTTTATATAATTACATAATAATTAATAATTATTTGCAGCTCTGTGATCTACACAGATACCAGAGCTCAACTCATTTGAACTTCTTTGAAGATTTTAGAGTAACGTTCAGTTGCTCTCCACCACCGTCATGAATACTAAATCGGGGCATATCTTTTGGAAAACGGTGTTGCTCCCTCTAGAGATCAATAAAATTTTTGCCAAAGAGTTTTAAAGCCTTGAAGTTTTCCAATCGTGAATCCCTCACTGAAGTTTAAATCTGTATCCCGCTCGTACGTTTCATGGTTTGGGGTTTTTGATGTTATTTCCTTCTTTATTTTGTAGTCCTTGTCTTCCCTCATGCTTTATTCCATTTCTAGTGTTTTTCTAGTGTGTGTTTTTTGTTTGCTTCAGTGGTCTTTCTGACTTTGCATGTTTTCTGGTTTATGGATTTTTCGCATTCTCCCTGCCTGCTTTGTTCGCCTTGTTTTGCACTGACAGCCTGTGAATGACTTTTCTGACCTTCAGTTAAGACTTTGTGTTTTGAACTCGGCTTTGCTTCCACCGAGTATCTCTGCGTCTGAGTGTCTGCTCCTCCGGAGTTGTGACAGTATGCGAGTTGTTCCCAAACACAAACAAGAGGAAAATCAATTACCAGAGTCCGACCCCAAACATTTTTGGGTTGGGGACAAAAAGGGCTTCTAACTTATAGAAATACTGCTATAATACAACTCAGAATATAAGAAATAAAACCATGGTGGTGAAAACTGGTAGGCTGGAGCTCAAACAAGTACTGATCAAAAAAATTTGTTTCCCATAAATCCTGTTACATTCCACTGCAAACACGACGCTTGAAAATGTTCCGACTGACATATCTGGGTGCTGCGTCTTGAACGATGAAGATAGAATACTTTCATTTCACCTCCACCATCTACCATCAACAACATTTCTAAAAATCTGAGTGATGTTTATGAAATAGGGCAACTTTTTCTCTTTTGTGCATGAAGTCTGTGTAAAGGGAATTCACGGTTTTTCTTCTAAACACATTATTTATGTTAGAAAATAAGTGCTGAAAACATGTGAAAAGACTGAGAACTATGTAGGACTGAATTGTGGAGTTAGACTGTTAAACTGTTCAACATTTTTGTGTTCAGGGTTTTTTTGGGGCGGACCTGAAACATGTCTTGATGATGCCCCGGAGCCATGGTCCCCATACACTACAGTATATAAGCCCCACGAACAACACCCCCTCACCCTCCCCAACGACCACTTACATACGTTCCTTAGGCAACTCCTTCAGTCCAAATCAGCCCAGCAGTTCACTTCAGCTCACTTCAGTTCCAACAAACCAGTACAGAAGAAAAAAAATACCACCCTGTCACTGTCCTCTGGCTTTAGTGGCTCCGATATAGCCGCTAGATGGAGCGTCCATTTTTTCAGGTTATTTTCAGGTCATGGTAGTGTTTGACACTGAGACAGCAAAGTGAATACGCCCCCGGTGTTTCAGAGCAGAGATAACTGCTCATTTTTTCATGACTTTGAGACCTAATTTTATATATGTTACAATTTTTTAAATAATTCATATTGGGCTGGGTGATTAATAACATGTTTCTGTTGTGTGAAAAACTCTTTACATGATCTTTAAAGAAATTTTAAAGAGTTTGCAGTAAAGCACCACCCCACACTGAAGCCTTAACTTGAATTGCTTTTACCTAAATGATGGTCCCTTTAAAATCTGACATTTTGCTCATGCACACTTAATTACCTTGCCTTTCATACAGACATAAATTTCCCATGCTTTTTTTATACATGACTTCTGTAGTTAATACTCGACTACATTGGCTAGACTAGATAATAGGCTCGCTGGAGATGAACTGAGCCTCGCTTGGAAAGTGGACATCAGGCGGCCGCAGCAGGAGGTGGGGACAAAAAGCTGCCGTGAAGTTGGACACTTTTGAGCTGCCATCACTGAATATACAGGAAGAGACACTAACACCCTGTTAGATCACCCGTAGACTACCTGTGGTCTGCAGATCACGTTCATAGCTGAAGAAATAAAGTGCGCTCTTGATCGCTGATTGACATTGAAATAGTAGAGATCCCCCTACTGTCACATTATCTTCTGTTCTTTTGTCTCCCTTGTAAAGCACTTTGCAACCGTTAGTTTGATAAGTCATCTATATAACTTTTAGTATTATCATTATGATCAGCCACAAAAATATTGTTTACAGATTAAAACTTCACTGCACAACAGAAGACTAATATATCCAGCGTTAAATATTACAATTACACAGAAAATTTGTATTTTATACAACACATAGTGTTTGTTGTCAAAATTAAGAGCCAATCAGACCCTGTTTAGCTCATTGATCAGGTGACAGCCAGGCGCTTGCAGTCAGTGGAGGGCAACTGCGGCCGCCTCGATCCCGTGAGGTTATCGTTGCCCACATGTGTATGGCATCTGAGCAAGTCGGGATCAAGTCGGGCACAAATCTAACAGGCATGCATTGTGCAGCGATCACAGATGATCAATTCTGCACAGGCCTGGCTCATCTCGAACGCACCTAATAACATATAATTCTGCACAGCTGTATGTATATGTATGGTCTGTTCATGACTTTTGTTGTGGGCAGAGCTAAACTTGCTGCTCCAGCTCAGGACGCAGCTGTTGGGAGTAAAACAGCCTGTATAGCCACGGTGAATTAAGGATTTATTTCCACCAGGCTGTTTTGGTGAGTTTTATTTTGTGTCTGTCTGTTAAGTTTAAATCAAATATGTTTTATGTAGTTAGTGAGGCAATTAAAGCTCATTTTAATTCAGTAAGGGAGAGAACCCTAAATTCAGAGGGTCATCTGTTGTATTCTTCTGTTAAATAAGGAAAATATGTGTGGGAATATTTCCTTTCTTGACATTTTGTTGATTTTGTTGATTTCGTCACAGCTTGCAAAGATCTCCCAGCTTTTGTCTTATTGCGTTTAACTGTAGTTTTTCTTTTTCTTGACCAGCAGTGGCAGCTGGTGTGTGTGATGTGATAAAACCTAAATTCTGAGCCATTAATACTTTGAATCTGGCCCCAACAATACAGCAAGGTAACATTTTAGCTTGCTTATGTGGCCTACTACTCTGTGTTTTCCTCCAGCTAAGACTGTGACGTACAGAATACTAAATTATAAAGTAAAGTCTGGCCACAGATGTGTTTCTATTCACCATAGTGTAATCATCTACCCTTTAATTTATTATTCTATTATCTATCATCCACCCACTCCTTCTCTATAGATCTCATCTCCCTGTCACTCCATTTCTGCATCACTGCAGTCCTCTCATCCTCCTATTCAACACTCAAAACTGCCAATATCTCCCAAAGTATGCAGCTGGCAAGTTGAATGCCAGTTGCATCATTCGTTCCACAATGTATATACTTTTCCATTTAAGTCTCTCTCTTTCCTCTGCAGACAAAGTGTGTCAGGTAGCAGCGATTATGCACAATACACTCAGAAAAGAGTGTTGAAAATTTTCTCCATGCACACACACAAATATCCAAAACAAACGAACGGTTATTTCTTCCTCAGTGTGTGACAGTTGGTCTAAAATGCTGAATCCGGTCGACTAGCAGCTGTTGCATCTCTTCATTATCCGGTAAGATTGGCTGAGAATACTGTGAAATTTTAGTCCCGAGTCTTTGGTCTGGATTTTACTCGCATAAATAGATTTCGTGACTGAAAATACCAAACTGCAACAAACTGTGAATAAATAAATAAATAAAAAGAGAGAAAGAGGGTGCAAAATAAATTCATGAATTCAGTTCTCTTTACTTGCTTTTTCTCACTCAGGGTCACAAGGATCCGGAGCGTATTCGAGCGTGCACTGGGTGGAAGATGCTAATGCTCCCAGGACGGGTCACCTGTCACCTGTCAGAGCTAACACAAATGGACAGAAAAGGACTCCCAAGTCCCACCTACGGGTGATTCATTTCCTCCAACCCACCTGACTTGCGTGTCTCACCCACAGGAAACCCCCCGTGCACATTGAGAGAGAATATAGAAACTCGCTGATTCACAGGCCTTCCTTCCAGCTATAGCGGGAAGCGAGCCACGAGAGCCGAAAATTCCTTTTGTTAGAAAGCCAAATGTGGAGCCATCAGCGCACAGAACAAGATTAGCAATGAAACAGTCAGTTAAATTTGCTCAAGTTCCCAAGGAGCAGCATTTTATGTTAAATTGGTGTCTGAATGCACATACAGGCTGTGAACAGATGGCAGCTGTAACATGCAAATTTACGCTCCCGTCGCTGAATTACTGCTCTACAAGGACGCGCGATACTGTGCGCTGCCCGGGGCCGCGCTAATGCAGAGCCATATGTACCGAAGAGATGATGATGGTGAAGAACACCTCTCAATCTCCGGACGCTTTTTTTCTTCATCACCCCCGCCCCGCTTCCTGTCGTCCTCTTCTTGCTCTTTTAACCACCAGTGATGAAGAGGGCTAAGCACAGTCATGAGAGCACACAGAGGAGAGGTTTGAGCCCCGGTGCCTGGTCCCAGTTCTCTATTTAAACTTTAAATGCACACAGGGGCCCATTTGTACTAATGCAAAGTGTGGAATAGGGATGTATACTGAGGATATAGTACGGTGCTTCTGCGTGTTTATGTGTCTGTAGATTAATGAAACTATTTTTTATGGGGAAATGGTGGAGCAGAGGTTAGCACTTTCGTGTGGATTTTGTCTGGAGCCAGACCGATATATCTGCCTATCACAGATATGTTAGTATTAGTGTATAGGTGCACTAGTATCAAGAAAAAAAACAAAACATAAACGATATATCAATAAATATTTTTACAGTATCAATACTCAGTGTTAGCAAATTGACACACACTGCCCACCTAGTCCCGCCTTCTCTCACTAGTGCTGTCTATTTCTGATCATCTCATTTGCTATATTCATTGTCATGCTATAGTCTGGTTAAATTAGAATTTTCGCTAAAATTAAACTTTTATGCCCTCAGTGTTTAGTCAGTTTTCCCCTGTGGTATCAAAAATAGAAATGAATATCGATATTTTTCAGGGTATTGTATTCAAATGAGAAAATCCAGTATTATGACTGATGTGCACCCAAATGAAAACCTTTTTTTCAGAACATACAATGCAGAAAACGATGCTTTGGGTGATTTGGATTGAGCGCAGGACGGAACATTTCTGAGGACATGGTGTAAAACGCTGAGAAGCTACTTCTTGTTTTACAACTCGCTGAACTTACTGAACAATGCTTATGTTTATCTGGCCTTATTTCACTTTGATTTTTGTCTTCATTTTCTCAGTGCCCATTTCTGCTATTGTTTGACAATAATACGAAATTATATCGTGAAGTTATTTGTTTTTGAAAACAGCCTTCTGAGTACCTTTGCACAGTCATATCAGTGTAAAATCAGTGGGGGGACTGCTCATGTTACTGCTCACGTTACAGATGTTCCCATCCAAAAATAGAAAATACAAGCATAGAGACATTAATACACGTGGCACAGTGGTGCAGTGTTTAGCACTGTTGCCTCACAGCAAGAAGGCTCTGAGTTTGAATCCCGCAGCCAGCTGGGGGGTGCTGGAGAGTTTGTGGCAGGGGCAGGACCTTTCTGTGCAGTATTTGCACGTTCTCCTCGTGTCCTTGTGGGTTCCCGAGTACTCCGGCTTCCTCCCACAGTCCAAAGACATGCAGCATAATAGGTTAATTGCTAACTCTAAACTGCCTGTAGGTGTGAATGTGAGCATGAGTGGTTGTCTATCTCTATGTGTCAGCCCTGAGATGAGTTGTCCAGGTTGTAACTCCGCCTCTCACCCAATGTCAGCTGGGATAGGCTCCAGGCCCGCTGCAGCCAATCAGGATAAGTGGTTACAGACAATGGGTGGAAATTAACACAACAGAAGTACATAAAAATATGTACATTCTACTTAATATATAACAAAAATAACATAACAATAGTTAAAAATATGTGCATCAGATAATGCAGTAACATTAATGCTTTTTTTTTTTTTTTTAACTTGCCTTAAGTCAATTTTCACTTGCCCCTGTACAAATAGCTTTATTTATTAGCGGTTATTAAATAACAAAGTTAATCGTTATCTATGACAACATCTATAAAATGTTAGAAAATAGTGAAAAATGTCCATTCCAGTTCCTAAAAGTCCAAGGTTATGTCTGAAAATGTTTTGTTTTGTCAGTCTAAAACCAAAAGATATTCAGTTTTATATGACAAGAAGTAGAGAAAAGCAGGAAATCTCCATACATTATGAGCTTAAAACTGCCATTTTGCCTGAAAATTACTCTTTTGTTAATTAATTATCAAAAAAGTTTAATGCCTTTTTTTTTTTACCACTTGCTCGCTCTGGCAAGTGAGTTGCCAGTCTTACTAGCCTGAGACGGCATTTAACTAGCCTCGGGCAAGCAGGCAATCCTTATTGTTAAGCCCTGTAAATGGATTATTGCACAACTGGCAACTGGGCCCGATTGTGTGTCTGGAGTCGTGTACATTTCATGCCAAAGCTTGGAAACAAACATCCATTTACATGGAAAGCAGACACACACAGACGCACTGTTGTGGGGAGCAGCAAGGGCAGCAACACAGCATGAGACACACGGACAAACACGGACACACACAGGGAACAAAAAAAAACAATTAACACAAGACTTGTGTCCATAAACAGACACATAGGATCACAGTGTTGCTTCGACAGGCGCTCGGCTACAGACACACACACACAACACACACTAACTTCATGCAAGTGATCATTAAACATGCAAACAGACAAAGTGAAGGACAACTTACACACAGTAAATAAACAAACAAACAACAGGGATCACATGTTTTTCTCCAGCTCTCTTATACACACACAGATACACACACACACACACACCATCTGTGTTCAGCCCCTAACCAGCTCTTAAGTATCCGTGTCTTTCTAGGAGCACAACCCATTAGTTTCCAGAGAGACACAGCTTTAGTGTGTAAAAGTGTGTTAGAGTGTGTGTGTTGTGAGAGAGAACAAGCGAGCGGGAGCATTAGCACTGTGTTACAGCGATAATGGCATTGTGTTAAGGCCATAACGGCGTCTCGGTTGCATACCCAGTCATGCTATGTGCCAGCCACTGCTGGAAACTGTATTCGGTTGTGGGACACGGGGAGAAGCCATTACCGAATCCCCTTAGTCAAATATGGACAAGGAGCAGCGCAGCGGAATGGCGGAAAATGCCCCCAAGGCTCAATTTATTGTCTCAGCAACGTTCAGGAATTGGTCAAAAATAAGTTGAAGCTTAAAAAACAGCCGAAAGAAAGAGGCAGGAATAGAGTGTGAGTCTGTATATTTGAGAATGTACCTTGTGGCTTTGGATTAAAATGGGTATGCAAGTGTAGAATTGGATTCCAATGATTTCAGGCTCTGAGGTGTAAAGGCTCACAGTGCCAAAGTAAAAATGTAGTGACATAGTGTTAAGCTGGTAGTTCTACTTTTACTATTTTTTGTTGTTGTTGTTGTTGTCGTTGTTGTTCTGATTTTCTTTTTTGTTGCGTTGTCGTTTTCTGCACCTTACCGGGCATCTCTGCTCAATCAGATAAAGTAGATACTTGTGTTAAAAAAAGGACTCTGGTAAAAGTAGAAGTACTGATTCAACTTCTTTACTCAAGTAAAAGTGAAAAAGTACAGACTCTGAAATGTACTTACAGAATAAAAGAAGGACATTTCTACTCACTGTTTCTGTCCAAAGCTAACTGAACCTCACTGAGTCTCCTCTTCTGTCTGTTGTGTCTTTTTGGGTGTTTTCATCTGATGTCTTTTAAGTTTTGTTATGTCTTTCACATCATTTTCCATCTTATGTCTTTTCCTCCTTGTTATGTTATTTTTTTGTCCTGTTACATCTTTTTTGTTTTTCTTATGTAATTTTTCATTTTATTACATCGTTGTCATCTTGTTACATGTTTTTGTCTTTTTCATCTTGTTACGTCTTTTGCATAGTTTTTTGTCTTGTTACTTCTTTTTCGTCTTGTTACATCTTTGTCATCTTGTCACGTCTTTGTTGTCTTGTGTCATTTTTCATCTTGTTATATTTTGTTATCTTGTTGCATCTCTTTTGTCTTGCTGGATCTTTTTTTTTTAATCTTATGTCATTTTTGTTTTGTCACTTTTCATCTTGTTACTTTTTTGTCATCTTGTTATGTTAATTTTTCATCTTGTTACGTCTCTTTTGTCATTAGATCTTTTTCATCTTATGTCATTTTTTCATCTTGTTACGTCTCTCTCATCATGTTGTGTCTTTGCCGTCTTGTTATGTCATTTTTCATCTTGTTACGTTTCTGTCGTCTTGTTACATCTTTTCTGTCACATGTAATCTAATGCCTCTATATGACCTGCATAAACAATCCTCGATTGTTTCTACATAGTTTTTCTTAATGGCTGCCACCGGGTCGGATTCGGAAACAGCCTGCATGTACGTTCGATCTGACAAAGTTACAGTGAATAGTACATTTGTCTTGTTACATCTCTTTCATCTTGTCCTGTCATTTTTCATCTTGGTGTGTCTTTGACGTCTTGTTATATAATTTTTCATCTTACACTGCTCATACACTGAACCTTTTGTACTGTTTTTTTTTTTTTTTTGCTGCAGCGCCATCTTACAGAGCAACTGGCCAATCAAAGCTGATAGTCAAACTAACTTCATTTCATCTACAGAGCTGTAGAGAACTGAAACTTTCTTTTGAAGATCACGTAATCTGATGGTGTCCGAGATAGACTCTGTTTTGGTCTGATAAGTTTCTGTCTGTCATTCACTCCTCCCTCACCTGTCTAATGAGGACCGATGACAGCAGCCGTCCTGTCAGTCCGAGTCAAATGCCATCCTCCTCGGACACGTTATCAAATGTCAGTGCACTTTGATCTCACTCTTTATCTGCCCTCGCACCTCTTCCAACTGTCTCCTGTCCGGCTCTTGGTGAATTTGCTTGTCTGTCTGGGCTTGCTGCCCCCCCAGACACACACACTTTTCTTACTGACATACAGAAAATGTCTAAAAGTGATTTTTCTTTCCGTTATGTTGACAGATGGACTTCAGAAGATAGCAGCAAGGACAAAAAAAAGACAAGACACGCACAAAACCAGATTCCACATTTCCACCTTACAAGCTCTTGTGGGGGTTTGTAGACATTTGGAGAAGCAGAGAAAAAGAAATGTGATATTGTTTGACAAAGTTAGAAGTAACAGATGACAAATGCGTCCCAAGACTGGAGCCAGGGCACAACGTATAAACACAGTGCACAAAGGATGGGGACCACAGAGCTAATATTTCTTACTCACTGTTCCTGCATTGACCTGCCTGTTATTGTTTATTTGAGTGTGTGTGGCTCTGTTGATTTGACAGCGAGTCAAAGCAAAAGAGAATGAAAAGATGTACTGTAGCAGTTTACCCACTTTCCAACCGTCTCTTATATTACCATTTGAGCAGTAGCGTCCAGGTTTTGTCCAAATGATAGACTGCCTGGCCTACTGTGACCTGAGCGAGCACTCTGGCTATCTGCAATAAGTTACGGTCAATGGTGGGGATGTTAATGACTTTATTATTCAATTAATCGCTGTTAAGAATTGAACCCATTAAAAATGTATTAATGAACAGCCTAAAAATGGCAGTAATTGTGCATCATTTGACATTGTTTTGTCTGGCGGAGGCCTTTGTTGAATAAGGAAACTTAAAGTTAGCTTAAAGCTACTACAAGGATTCTTTAACCGATTACAAAACAGTCTCAATTTATTTCTGATGCCTCTATATGACCTGCATAAACAATCCTCGATTATTTCTACATAGTTATTCTTAATGGCTGCCACCGGGTCGGATTCTTCTTAAAATCAGATCAAACAGCCTGCGTGTACGTTCGATCTGACAAAGTTACAGTGAATAGTACATTAGCCAGTTTTAAGTCAGTTTTAAGTCAGCCGGTTTTATTTGGATAATTTCATTTTTGATGTTACAGTTTGTGGTTATTGTGGTGGAAACATTACCACTTTTGTCCACAGGGGGCTCCAAAATCAACAAAACATGAAAGCTCCTTGTAGTAGCTTTAATTTAAAACAAGGAAAAAATAAAAACAAGTCAAAAATGAGGAACAAAGTGAGTTTTGTATCGTATTAATGTTTAAGCAATTAATCTATTGTTAGCATTTCCAACTACCGGTTAAAGAAAATGCTGAAAATCTGCAACCCTTGTCGATGGACCATTGTTTTAAACGCCTTCTGTAATTGAGGTAGTGTGTCCCTTTGTGGTTGTGTTAAGGTAGAAGTTGTTAGAGAAAATAAAAAGAAGCTTTTGCTACTGATCACTGCACTAACGTTATGTCACCATGCCCCATTTTTTATTTTCTTATTAAACCTGCCCAGCTGGACGACCCCAAGGCACAGGGTTAGCTTAGCTTGTGATATGAGATGAGATATTGCCTTAGATTTTTGATATCATTGGCATAAATGCTGTCTTTTTTCGTTTTAAAGGCTGCATTGCAGTAATGTCATGTAATTTTAAGAACTGCTCTTTTATTTGCCTTGATCCACGTTACTGATAATCATTTCCCAAAAATCTCTTTGAGTTAATATTTTGTGAACGCACCAACGCCCATATTTCCCAGACGTCACTCAACCCAAGCCTGCAACTGAAATGATGCATTTGATTTTTAACAGTTATTACAACTGATATTTACTGCGTTTTCCAATCATTGCTTTAGTATACATTCACAACCTCTGATGTCCTCTGCTATTAAATTCTTTCAAGCTTAGCTGTTTACACCTTAAAATGTAGTAATCACCTTCAAGGCTTTAAAGCAAAAGTGAGCTGTAGTGTGTGTTTGTGCGCGGCCTCTGCCTCTCTGATCTCTTCAATCACTGGTAGATGTGAAGGACAGCTTGTCATACTTTTCTTTCTTCCTCTCTTTGATTATGTTTCACCTTTTTTTTTACACTCCCTTCATCTTTTCTTGGTTTAGACAGGTCTGATGTGACGGGTTTAATCAAGTGGAGCTGATTTAAATAACGCGTGTGTGCGCGTCTGTTTGGTTTGTGTGGTTTGTATGCCTGTGCTGCCTCATTAAAAGAGAAAGTGTGTGACTTTTTCTGAATGTACAACTGTATCTTTTACCTTGATGAAACTCTGACATGTGTAAGGTCGTGTGATTTGTGCGATTGCTCATTTGTTTGCATGTGTTCGTGTGTGCGCTCAATTAAAATGGCAAGGATGTTTGTGGGTATTTGCGCTTGTGTTTTAGCATTTAGCTAAAACAAAGACAAACAAATCCATCACGGTCTCTGGTTCCCCATCGCTCCTGGAAAGTAAAGAAACCCAAAATGGAGAGCAGAAAGAATTTTGGAGCCTCCAGAGAACGATTAATGGAGATCTAACATTAGCTTGAGTGTGAGACTCAGGAGTTCAGTCATGACATTACAGCGCTGCAGCGTCACTTGACTAAATCTCAGCTTAGCGTAGATCAACAGTTGTCTGTTGACAGGTTTTGTTATTTATAGACAACACTTCGACTAATGATACCTGATAATTCAATATTAGCAGTGCACGGCTTAGAGCTGCAACTAACAATTATTTGCATTGTTATTTAATCTGTCGAATATTTTCTGGATTAACCGATCAGTTGTTTGGTATATAAAATGTCATAAAATGGCGAAAAATGTTGGATCAGTGTTTCCCAAAGCCCAAGGTGATGTCCTAAAATGTCTTGTGTTGCCCCAAATCCACTGAAATTCAGTTTAGAATATTGGGGGTTTTTTTCTTTAAAAAATGACTCAAACTGATTAATCGTTAAAGCTCTGGTGTGGCTACTTTGTTGGCTCATTGATCAACTTGGAAGTAGGCAGACTGAAGGAGCATGAAAGCTGACAGATTAAGCTTAATTTATTCAGATACCAACTCAGATATTCAACTCGACAACAGTAATTCAAAAACACGTACATTTAAATTGTCATTTATGGGATCCCTGGTTTTCTATCCCCCAAAAGGGGGCAGGGGCTGATGTTTTGGCGTAGTATCCCTACTGTATGTGCCAATCTGATGTATAGCTAGACTTCACACAAGGATGCAATTGACAATTTCTTTAAAATGATCAAAAAGCCCATTTGCAGTGATATTATGGTAAAAGGCCTTCAATCTATTGTTCTATTATAACTTTTTTAATGACCAGAACCAGAGGTCCACACTTGTCCAGTGTAGCATGATAGTCCACTGTTTGTAATACAGGAATGTATGTGGGTGTGAGTGCATGTGGGCACTTGATATGTGCAACTCAGCCCCCCGAGCAATATGAGGAATAAGAATAACAATTTAATCTTATTAAATGTCTGTTTTTGACAACAGCAAGACCAGCATACCGGGACAACAGCTGGTTACAGATGACACTGAATGCAGCTCACATTATCAGAACAAACTGAACTGTGCAGCCGGTCTAAGACTTGCATACAAATCTGTTTTTTGTAAGATTATTGTGCAAGCTTCTTATGGTGACAAAGTCATGTGCTCTATTATGTTTGTATACCTGTTTCCTGAGATTATCACACAGGGGGTAGACTGTAAAAGCTTCTTCATTGTGGAAAATAAAAGATTTGTGGTGATGGCTACGTAACAAGAAATGAAGATCTTTTTCATCCTCGAAATTTTGCAGCAACATTACCAATCCGCAGCATGAATCTCACTTTAACAGGCAATACACATTGTTTTGTAGTTCTGATCCTATCCATCTAATGTTAAATGTAAAGGGTAAAAAACAAACACAAAAGCCTTTTCCTGTCCTGAAGTGCTGATAGTACAGCCGCAGGCACATTTTGTTGAATAATGGAGAAGAAGGGGAAAAAAAAGAAAACAGAAAGCTTAAAATGAAAGAGAAAAAAAGGGGTGTTTGTGTGGATTTGTGTGTGTGGAGTTGTAATTGGGGGCTCAATACACACAAAAAAAGAGAACGATTTGCCCTCAATTTGCTGTCACAGAAAACAATATTGCTATCTAGTCAACAAAACAATCCCAACATCGCTGACAGTCCAATTCTGCAATCCTCCCATAAGGAGGGAAAGAAACAGAGACAAGAGGGATAAAAAAATATTCTATTGATGCCCCACTATATTTTTGTCTTTAATGTGAACGCACAAAACTTCTTGGGAATTCAGTGACAGAAAATATCGATACCAAAGACAGATTCTGTGACAGATGACAGATAAATAAAACATTGTAGCATGAACACGGTATAGGCACACAGTGAATGGAACTACCAGTGTCGAAGGGCAGTGGGTTAGTGTATTAGGAATTATTTTGACAATCAATTAATCATTTAAGTCATTTTATTCAAGCAAAAATGTCTTTACTTCATCTGGTTCCAGCTTCTCAAATGGGAGAAGGCGACCAATTATGCTTAATTTATAATTTCCAGCTCTACATTTTCATCTGGAATTCCACAAGAGTTGCTTTGCTTGATTCACCGTTCAAAAACATCCTCATTTATCCTATCCATCCTTTGTGCAGCCCCCTTACTTCACCCCCCCACTCCCACCCCCTAAAAAAAAACCACTTTCCTCTGATTGGCCAGTGTTGGCTGCCAGGCCTCACTTGTATCAAAACACAACTTTATTTGCTGATTTTGGTGAAATATAAAATTATTTCCCAGAGAAAATATTTTCTGGTCTTCCCTGTGATGTCCTCCGGTTGCTCTGCCGCAACTTTTGACTACTTACACTACAGTTTTCTGATGGACACACAGTTACACTTGTTGCTAGCAGCTATTTTAGCCTCTATTTGGCTAGTTAGCTCAGATATCGATCTGGCAATGCAAGGCGACAGCACTGCACAAAATCATATTTTATAGGGGAAATATTTTCGTAATTTCCCTCTACTTTCCTCCGGCTGGTGTGACTCAACTTTCAGTGATTTATGGAGGTTCCTGATGGACCAAGTTTTACTTACTGCCATTGTTTTAGCCGCTAACTGTTAGTCAGCTCAGTTAGCCATGCTGCTGACTCTGCCTGGACTAGAAGCTCACACATGTGCACAGTTAACTAGCAGTAGCAGCTAGCTTCTTTAGCAACAAGCAAAGACACCTGTTAACTCTGTAAATCACTTTTCAGTTGTACAGCTGAAGACATAATAGAGAAAACCAAAAAAAATATACCTCCATCACAACTGAAAAAGCACATTCTGTGAGATACACTGAACACGAGCCTAATCCTGAGCAGAGCGGTCGAATGAGGACAAACTGAGTGGGTGGCGCATGCTGTGCTGTGCCCGCAGCAACGACCATGTAAAGAAATCCACAACGGCATGATGCTGGCCCGTGGTCACAAGTAGAAAAAAAAAAAGAAAAGAAAAAGAAAACGGTGAAAACGTTGCATTCAGAACAGTCTGAAACCTGAGCGCTTTGCTCACATGGATTGCTTTTACACATCATTATTTGAAACTTTGGCCACGTTTAATATGAACATCCAACACTGTAACATTATATAGATATGATAATAATAGTTTCCCTTAATAAATAATATGATATTATAATATTATACTCAATAAATGGGGCCGCAAGTAAAGAGTTTTTTCATTAAGTCAATCTGTGCATCATCTCCAAAACGTCTCACGAAGAAAGGATATCTTTAGTGTGTATAAACTGTCACAGGACTGTTTATAACTGCTATTTTGACAGGTTAAATTGAATGTTGCAGGCAAAATATTGAAAGCGCATCAACATCAGGATCACCATACCCAGCCTTGACAAGCACAAATGGGAAAACACCCACTGCTGCAGAGTTATTGGTCACTACCGCCTGTTTGCCAGCATAAAACTATGACTATGACTATAATAACACGCAGAACAGTCTCGACAACACATTAAGCCATACTCCAGTCCATTTGGCATTTGTCAACACGTGACAAGAAAGTTTTGTGTGGAAGTTGACAAAGATATTATGAGTTAAATTTTAAAGTACAGAAGAAAAGAAAAACACTTCTACAAGAAGTTCCTAAACTCAGTCATTCATCCCTTTTGTACGTGGGTGAGGAGACACAAAACAGAGCAACACCCTCCTCACATTAGTATGTAAGACATGAAACAGAGAAAGAGACAAGGGGAATGAAAAACGTAAGAATATTTTTCAAGAGGTGGAGAGGAGACGGAGTAAATTCGAGGGAGGAAAGAATTCAAACCCCCGACATTAACCTCTGTGAGAAATGGGCGGGTTTGCCACGCAGCACCCTGGGATGTTACTGTCATATTAAAAATGCTATCTGTAGATTCTCCTCATTTATAAATCACTGTGAAATTACGACGAGTGACACATTAAAGTCGTGGCAAACTGTGTTTGCAGCTCGAGCCCTGAAGATCCTTGGTGGGTTCTTTAAGTCTCAGAATCTTCTGTTTTGTGCCTGTTAAGTGACTGGAAATATCCGAAGCAATTCTGGAGGTTAAAAAAAAATCAAGAAAAGCTTTCAAAAATGTGTGATAAATTGACCAAAACATCTTCAAGGGATCCTACTTGTACCTTCAGACACTGTGAGATAGAGAAAGACGGCAACAAAGCTGAGCCAGACGGGTGGAGAGGAAGAGAAGTTAATCCTTGCTGAAGGATTCAAACCTGCAAATTATCTTCCATATTGTAAGGGTGAGTAGCCACAACTCTGCGAGTAGTAACCCGTCACATAAATACGCAACAATCAGATGACGAGAGAGAGAGAATATGAAGGGAAACGATGAAAATGTCAAGGAGGAGAAAGGCAACAGCAGTGAAAGTGGAAGTTAATTCTGGGAGATGGAACTAAAGCCATATATTAGCCTTTCTAGTGGAGGGGTGAGTGAGCAGAGACAGGCGATGAATAGGAATCACAATAATTGTGCAATTGTGTTAGTACATATGAACTGAGAGATGCACTTTGAGCAAGGATGAGTAATAGGAGGAAGAAAAGGGGTTGCTGGTGACACAGTCGGAGGTTTAGTTACACAAACATCTTTCTGAAGTGGGGCGACTCTGAGGGCAGCCGCAATCTTATTTGTTCCATCAGTGTTGGAAGTAGCTTGTGGCCGGCGGCAGCAACAGAGGGTTCATCCAAATTCAGACGGAGCACAAAGCTGTGGATCTTCAGAGTTTGGGCTGTTGAAAGGAGAGTTCGGCCCAAAATCAAAACTACATATTTTCCCCCCCTGGTCTGTAATGCTGCTCATCCAGCTGGATTGTTTTTTGGCATTGGAGTTGCAGAGTTTTGGAGATAAAGATGCCTGCATTCTAATGATAATGGGACTAAATGGCACTACTTTCTTTCTTCAGTAGAATGAAACTTCTCACAAAAAGGTCTGTGGATTATCTTGTCATGTTTTCTGGAAAGAGACATCGCTGTTGAGGTTTTTTCTAATTATTTTTGGTGCTTTGAGCACCACAAGCCAAGTGTCATCTGGTTACATTGTATTTGAGAGAAGGAGGGACAGAAATAATGTCACTGTGGGGTAGAAACTGTGGGGAACTGTCCCTTTAATCTAAAAAAAAAAAAAAGAAAAAAAAGTAATTTGAAAACACCACCTTGTGCTTCTGGAAATTGTGATTTTACTATTTTGTGCCATTGTGCCATTACTTTCATTTTTCCTTTCTTACTTTTTGAATAAAAGTCATATTTTTGTCACTATCCCTCTTATGCACAACATGGGTTCCCAGGTAATTTCATGCGTGGCTCGCTGCAGGTCCAAAAATGACAATGACATGCAAACAATGACATGCTTTTGCCTGCCAGACTCCATTAACATATTGACCAATTTAACCGTGACATACATCTACTTCTTCTAACAGATTAATGATGATTTCTTACGACTCATAAACAGACACTTTCTCATTCAGCAAACACTCAGCGTTAATTTGAACTCTAATTAACACGAAACTGGCAAACAAAAACAGTTATTCCGGCCCGGAATGTAATTTTTCTGTCATTTTTGTTTTCTGTCGTCCTTGCAGACAGGCCATTTTGCAATTTTCTATTCACGTTAACGTGTGTAGGATGCAGAAAATTGCTGTCCTTGTGTCCTCATCTTTAAAGAGAGACAAAGAAAGCGTTCAGATGTAACAGTTTATTTGAAGAGGAGTCGCTGTGATAATAAGCAAACAGGAGGTCAAAGGAGCCGCGCCGCTATAAATGATTCTGAACGCGGCTCATTTTCTGCGTCAAGGCCCATTTTCACGTTAGGGTGAAAAGAAAAATTTCCGGTTAAGTAGTTTGAGAGATGGCAGGTTGTTTTCGGTTGCAAACAATAGGTCGAGGAGGAGGAGGGGGGGCCCAGCCTTTTAATAAAAGTTCCTGTGTCGACAGCGATCAGAACTTCCCAAACATGAATTGTCCAATCAGGGAGATATGAGAAGCAGTGAGAGGCAGAGGAAACAAAATGAAGTGCTGTTATTGTGCGGAAGAGATAAAACACAACAAGTGATTTAGGCAGCGGAAAACAGAAGGAGGTGTGTGTGTGTGTGTGCGTGTGTGTGTGAGGCAGGATGTGAGTGGATGAGGTGGAGGGTGAGTAGAAGGAATTGGAGAGAAATGAGGGGATCAAACAGAGAGCCGGAGATAAAAAAGAGGGAGAGATTTCTGGTCAGCCGCTGTCATGAGGTGCAGCCTAAAAGGGATTATAGGAAGTCTGACAACAAAGTGTGCCTTAAGACCAGACTGTAGTGGGGGGGGGGGAAACACATCTGCTTAATTGGGCAGACAGACGGACAGCAAGCCAGGCAGAGAGAAACACACAATCATCTGAAATATACACACGCAGACACACACAGACATGCGTACGGCACCTTCAGAATGCAGCTACTACTGCTGTTAAAGCTGTTTTCCTCCATTCATCTCGAAAAAAGTAACACATTAAGCTGACATTCAGCTGACTTTTCAGTAAAAGGACCTGACAAGGGCTGTGAAATCACTGAGCACAATTTTTCAGAAGACTAAACATCTACTTTGAAGGAGTATCAGACACACACACTCACACCACAACCTTTCTTCCTTTGAAGAAACATATCGCTCATTCTTGAGAACTGGGACAAAAGCGTATTTTGAGAGGGGAAAAAAATATTTTAACTTTTACATTTTTTATTTTATAGATCAAACTTTTTTTTATTTGAAAGATCAAACTTGTGGCTGTTAAACCTTGTGATTCTTTTTTTAAACAAGATTACATGTAGATGTCTTAAGGAGTTGAGAAAGTGTTACATTTTTTCATTTCACAACACAGTTGTAGTGCGTAGCCTTTTTTTCTTAATGCTAATCAAAATACACATTTTAAAACCACAATTCTTATTTAGTTTGATTTACAAGCGCTACAGAGCTGACATGTTATGGTTTAGACACCACATTATTTCATGAATTTGTCAAAAAATATAAAGTTTACTAGTGTTTGAGCAGTATTCCCACCTTTTTTTGAACCAGGAAGTAAACCCTTTTTATGCCTGATTAAATTATATTTTTGTAAAAACACTGATGGAGTTTACGGAAATCTGGGAGAAGACATTTTTGCTTGATTATAATAGCACATTTTTACACTATGTTCTCTTGAGTAGAGGCCGTAAAGATTCCTGCAAGATTCCTGCAAGATTCCTGCAAGATTCCCGCGGGATTCCTGCAGGACGGAGTCAACTTCAGTATTCATCGCGGGACTGGGATGGGACAGGGTAAAAAGTCAACAGGAGCAGGCGGGAGCGGGAATAATGATAACAATTTATAAAGTGTGTGGAGTGTGGATTATTTAGAGGAGGGGGATGGGACAGGAGCCCCGCAATTGGGACAGGACAGGAACTTCTTTTTAAGTCATGGGATAGGGACAGGCCAGGAATAATTTTCTTTAGGAGTGGGATGGGAGTGAAAATCCCCTCCCGCATTTCCCTCAGGAGGTAGATTTTGAAGGCTTTAAACTCATTTTTAAATGTTGTGAATTCTTGTCTGGGACGAGGGTGTTTTCTGAATGGGTGATATAAATCCTAAAGATTTTTTTATATAAATTGTCACTCAGACACTCCATCAGTATATGTATATATAAAGAACAAAACAATGGATTCTCAATAATGCAAAGAGAACAAGGTCTTCTTTGTGATTGTAAGTGATCAACAGTGCTCTCCTTCAGTCGACTGATAAAGAGACAAGTCATTCCTTCAAGCGATTGCTACTTGTTGTAACAGCATTTTTTCCCCTCTTTGTTTTATTGTTCCACCTGTTCCCCTCCTTTTCATCCCCTGCATATTATCCCTCCTTCTGTCCAACACATTTCTCTTCT
>JAJHUR010106241.1:937-23564 GCA_027495735.1 Lutjanus campechanus
ATAGAGGCTACTTTTGTTCATTAGCCTACTGTAATTCCTATTGTACAGAAATGTATTGTATATATTGACCCATGGCTGCTGCTATGCATGAATATAAAGTGCTGTAAATACTTTCTTTACTGCACCCTTTATAATAATATTTGTGTCTGACCCCATAACTTTACCTTTCTCTTTTATTAACTTTCCCTTCTCATTCTTCCTCTCCTTCTCCTGCCTTGCACACACACACACACATACACTACCATACACAAACACACACCCTCTCTGTTGGACTGCAGAATAGAATTGTCAGTGTGCAGCCGGATTCCTCAGAGATGATGCGTATTGAAATAAAGGGTCTGTGAGATGCCTGCGTGTGCTGTGATGAATGCCGATCTCATTTACTCTTCCTCAGATAGCGCCTCCTCTCCCTCTCTGATGTCCCCCGGCCTCACTTCCTCATCTCCTGATAAATATTGAATAGTGTTAGATGTGTTTCTGAGGCTCTTTGAGTTGTTATTGTTTCTCTGTCTGCTGGACTTTCTTTTTATCTGGCCTCTCTTTGTGTTTTATAATGTGTGTGATTGTGTTTTCTAGGATATAATCAGAGACACAGAGGCTTCTCCATACATTTAACAGGAAAGAGTCTACACACTACTAGTAAATAAATCATGGGCTTGCGCTATAGAGTAGAGCACATTTTTGGCAATATAAAGACCCATTTTTAGGCATGTTCTCTTTATTAATGTTCTAAATGCTCATAAATCTTGGAATTTAGTCTGTTGCCCTCAGATCCAAGAAAGTCTTTTAAGAACCACGCTGTCTTCTTTATAGTCTTCAACATATGCTGATGCTTTCAAGTCTGCTGTCAGGACTTCAAGGCAGAACAATTTCCTCTTTTGGAGTTGCAGGAATGATTCACCATATTTAGTCTGATTCGTTTTATGTCCTTGAGTCTAGGAGAACATATAACTACAAAATATTATTCAGTTCAAACTTTTGAATTTTGTTTGTGCTTGGACAAACAAAGTGCTAAATACAAGTAGAGTGGCAGCATTTTTTTTAACATGTATTATGCAAATGTCCTTGAGTTGTGCTGCACAAATGACCCATGTTAGTTGCTTACTGCATTCATTAAGGAACATCTTGTGTTTTTGCACATTCTGATGGTGAATGTTCCTTAATATTTTTGATTTGGTTTATCTATTGACGTACATATTGGATCTAAGGCATAATGTGTTAAGCCTGATTTGTAGATGTATGTATGCAGAGTGTACGCCTTAGTCTGTGTGAGTGGCCATTGCCATTATGAGCATTTATACTGCGATGGTGTGTCTGTATTGCTCAGCAATTACACCACGAAAATGCTAGTTTGTGGGAGGCTTTATATGCCAATGTTAGGCATTTTCCACCAACACTGAACCGGTTCCCCTCCAGATATGTTCTGAATATTTCCACCAAAAATAAATTGGTTTGGAACCTGAAAAGTAGGTTCCCAGCTGGAACCAAAATAGAGCAGGTTTTCTTTGGGTACTAAAGTGGGTGTATCATATTCTAGAGGTTGTTGTGCATTGTGCAATGCCCTCTGTTGATGGTCATCCTTGATTATAATGATTCCACTCAAAACTGATGGAAACCGAGGTTCTTGAATGGATTCGGTCTTAGGATTGGGACTGAACATCTAGGTCCAGCCCCACTCATTGACTGTGCAGTGAGCAGCCTCACAGAGGACATGGTGTGACTGCATTGAACTGATCAAGACAGAATTAGGGTGAGTTTTCTGTGATTGTCCATCCACTGAGAGACATGAATGTATCTACGCCCTACTTATGGAGTATATTCAATGCAGAAGTGTAAATCAGTCTTTAGTTCATGAACACTCATTTTTAAAATGGTCCTGAGATGTAAAGAAAACAAACCTGACAGGCAAAAACTTAAAATATAAAATTAAGAAATAGAAATCTTAAAATCTTCACAATACATCAGTAAAGGCCAAGTAAATTCTTATGTCAAAATGCTAGAATACCACAGTAACAAACACGTAATTGATGACTTAAGGAACCTTGAGTAAACTAACCTTGTGCCATAGATAAGTCTACAACAGTCTCTCTTTTTTGTAAACCTTAATACATTGCTGAATTAGGGAAGGAAACTGTTAAAGTTTTCCATCCCTATAACTTATACACACACATCTATCTGTCTCACGCATCTGTCTGTTGAAGAAAGCTGTGAGTCAGACTTGCTGTCCTTCCGGTTTCGTTCTGACCATCTGCACTTTTAGCCAGCAGGAGACGACTTCTACACTGAAAGGCGGCAGTCAGAAGTCTTAGCGCACAGTTTCTCACACATGTACACACTCATACACTGCCCTGTAGCTGTACGTCCTCCAGGCACCCGAAGTGTCATGGCAACCGTACGGCAGCCACGGTAACGGCAGGCTCATTTTCATACTGATGAGGCGGCCGGTTGCCGAGGAGGCCTGCTGCTGCTGCTCGCTCGTCTCTCCTCTCCAGTGTCGCCCTGAAATTTTAATGACTTTCTTTCTCTGCTTCTCATTTTTCTCGTCTTTGCTCTCAATGCCCTGTCTGCGTGTGAGTGTGTGTTTGTGTGTACATGTCATGTGTCTCAGCTTCGGTATTCAAGCAGACACACACCAAGTGTGTGCAGTTAACACAAGAGGAGAACAAAGGCAATGTAATTTTGAAGACATAAGAAATTGTAAAGGGCATGTATTTTTATACCCGTGGAAGACCTCCGCCGATCTGCTCGTCTTGGCTTCAGGTTAGCAGCTCAGCCTATTTTTCATCTGCTGAAAGATGATTTTTAGTTTTTGAAGGTTTTACACCTGGACCAAACCAAGGAAAATCACCCTGAAAATCGGCTGATTCCACAGACTTCTTCTGAAAATGAGCATTGAGAAATATGATTTGTTTTTTCATCCTGTGTTATAGTGGACTAAAGTTGACTTTGCATCCTGGAAGCCTCACAAGGTCCCTGTGGAAAGACTAGAAGACTAGCAACAAGACTTTTTTTGCCTCCTGTAATTTAAGTTTGACAAGTTTCTGAGGCTTTGTTCAGACTGCGGACAAATCGGATTTGTTTCTCAAATCAGATTTGTATTTAAAAGTGATCAGATCAGATTTGAGTGTCCAGACACCATCCTACCGACATGGGTTGCTGTGGTAACAACATAGACATCAGTAACTACACATGCTGGTGACATGGCTTTTCAATCCAGAAGTATGAAACATGGACATTCGTCATCTTGCTCTCCAAAATAATATGGATACAATCTGGATATGCCAAAAAAATGGATTTGGTCTGGCTGTCCGAACAAGGCTTTAGTCTGAGCTCAACATGTAGTCTGACATGTTGCTTGGCCAATCTGACCAAACAACTATCTACTCAACTAACGTGTTGTCCGATCTCTACATCAGTTGTTTGTGAAATGGAGACATATCAGCTATCAGCCCAAAGTCCACTCAAATGTTATTGGTCAATATTACTTGGACTACAAATGGACTCCAAATGGAAGATTTATATGCAGATATCTGTTTATAGAGATACGTATATAACACTTGTCTTGTATGTGCAATTACTTCATACTGATCAAGAACATGGATGCTGCTGTCTGAAACTATCTCACCTCTCCATTTGTTTGTGCTTTGTTCTAGGACGAAGAGGCCAGAGAAGAAGAAAACGGCCGGATCGAGCCAGTTGGTCGAGCTGACTCCTGCATGGACCACACCCCTGTGAGGTCACTAGAGTAAGTCCGTCACTCACAGAACCTCTTCCCCCGGTTTTTGCCTCTCTGTGCCCTCACATTCCTGCTGAAACTCACTAACCTCCTGACATGAGAGTGACTGCTGATCACAGTGAATATTTGATCAGTTTTATTTTAAAATGTGATATCCACCATTTGGGAGAAGTAACACCTGTGAAAATGTCTCTAATCTGAACATTCACAGTTTCAGTATTTGCTTATCAAATAATTGCACTGTTGAGGAGTGAATTATCTGTATTTTTCGAAGTGACAGATTTTTCCAAATGGATGGTTTTGGAATGAAACCCATTTGTGTTCTTTGGTGTCAGCACACCTACATAACCCTAAAAGAAAATTCTTGGTTATTACAACTCCCAACTCCCTTTTTGTGGTTTTGGCCATCATTTCAATAATGATAACATGAGACTATTAATCCTGTTCAGATAGTGATGTCTCCACTATCTTGCGGATTCCAGCTAAGACTATTATTACTAGTAGGAGTGATGACCCAAACAATGAAAAATCATGCTCAAGTTGTGTGAAACTAGCTTTTCCCTTCAAAGTTGACCTGGGTAAATCAGCTCTGTGCTCACTTCCTCTACATAATTACATACATGAGTACTTTAAAGGCAGGCCAGCAGGTTCTATATTGTAATCCAGGTTTGTTTGTAGAAAATCTCATTTCAACCCTGCTTCGTGATTTGCATAATTCTCTTTTGTGGGAGCAAAATGATCCTCGTCTCGCCATCAGAGCGCTCCCACGCACTAACCCATTCAGCTCCTGTTATTAACAACTGTGTTTTGTTTTGTTATTTTGCTCTGTTGCATGCTTCCAGTTTAATATGCAGGTATGGTATTATTATTCCTGTGATTTCCCAGAGACTCTGGCTTCTCCTGCCTCTTAGTTGTCAACAAGGGGCCCATTTTCCCCGAGCTAATCATAGTCATTGTATCAAAGCTGCGAGTCGATTAGATTTGGCATCTTGTAAAATGTGCCTGTGTATCGATGTTTTACAGACTAACAGGTGAAGAATGCTGCCCTGGAAAACCAAATAGCTTTAGCTTTGTTTTGTGCTTTTAAAGGGTCAAAGGATGAATAGTCATCCACATATAAATGCTGTAAAATGATATACAGCCCAGAGCTTCAGTGGAAATGCATCATGAATGTGTAGGAGAAAAAGTTTGAATTTATTTTTCCACCCTTTCATTATTAAGTCTGTTATTGCTCCAAGCTTTCAGACACGAAGGGCCAAGCACTGACCCGATGTGCAGACATTTACACCTGAAACTGCAAGTCAAAGTGTTCAGTTGTCACAGAATTTTACTTGATTTTCAAACACAGCTGTTGCGATCCTATAGCTGAATCGCTGTAATGTGACACGAAAGGGAAAAAAAAATCAAGGATGGTGTCCTATTCCCTAAAAATGTCAAAGAGAGCGTCGTGCACCAGAAGTGTTTTTTCCGGCGGCAGAAAAAATAAGTTTACCTTACTATCGTGATTCCTTTTTAACGATAACCGAACCAATTTTTTTGATAGCTCAGGCGATTTCTGTATATATGAATAACTAGTGCTTGGTCCGTTAGCATGATTCTAACACAAAATAGAAATTACCATTGACATGCTAACAGAAATTAGCATCTCGATCACCATAATATTATTTTTACAAACTGATCCATTTCGTATACCATGTGGAAATGAGCCAATGGCTGCTGACTTCACATAGCTAAAACAAAATTCACAGTGTAAATGTTCAATTTCTTCTACGATAGAATCATTAAGTTAAGGACTCATATTTCTGCTGTGTGCAGTTTGCGTTTGCAGTTTGAGGTGCATTTCAGCAGCAAATGTTTGCACATAGTAGTTGAATTACATCAGACATGTTTGAAAAAAGTGACACCTTGGATGGTTTTCCATTCTATAGATATTAATGTGTCTTCAACACTTGTTAGACTCGCTTTTTGCAATTCTATTCAGGTGCAGCCCTAAAGAAATAGCTCCCTGTCTTCCTTTGAAGACTGACTCAAGTCTAAATTGTGTGTGTTAGGATTTTTGAAACCCTTCAGTATTCCTTGTTATCCCTCACATGTGTTTGATTTATTTGGATTGCTCTGTTTTATTGCCTTTTTTTTGTCAGTCTCCTCCAACATGTTCTTGCTTTCTGTTGTCATCATCTTTTTTCTTTCATCATCATCTCATTTTCTGTTTTGTTTTTTCCCCACATGGTGTCACCCCTCTCCTCTCCTCTCCTCTCCTCCTCTCCACTCCCCTCCCCCGCACCCACCCACCCTTGTCTCTCCGTCTTCCATCCATCACCGTCTCCCAGAGACATAGTCAAACTGGTGGAGGTGTCAAACGATGGTGGGCCCCTGGGAATCCACGTGGTGCCTTTCAGTGGCAGGGACCGCAGGTAAAAATATCCAGAGCAGAGTGGTGGTGCTGTTCAAACAGACTGGAAGAGTAACGGAGAGGAACGGGCAGAAATAGTGTCCACAGGGCCTTAAACACATATAGAAAGGTCATGAATAGTTCGGTAAATCTCTCAATCAAGGACTTAAAAACTATTACAGGGATAGTTCAGATTATTTGAAGTGGAGTTGTATGTGGTATTTATCTGTAGTCAGTGTGTTACCTGCAGGAGAGGGCAGTGACCATGCACCCAGTTTGGAGAAGCAGCAGGAGTACCAGCATGGAGGCTAAGGAATAAACTGCTGTGGACAGGGTCAACAAAACATATTTTAGCCACCTAAAAAAGGCCCATCTAAAAAAGAATCTATATCACTGAAATTGTATGTTATGGAAAAAGGTAATGAATTCTTTAAACCATTTCACTTCAACTTCAACACTAGTGAAATATCTTAAAATTATTACTTTTTGTGATTAGATTTGTTAGTTTTGTTTTAACTGCATTTTTTGTTTTATTGAAAACAAAACCTGTTATCATTATCTCTGCGTTACAGTTGTGCACTAATGTGTTTTAGTGATTAGAGAAAGATTAGTTTTGCAGACGCTTCTCTTTGTACTTTTTCAGTTTTTAGTTGTTGTTTTTTTGTGCTGGAAGCCCAAGTGGTAAACACACCTGACAGCTTTTTTAGATTAAAAAAAAAAAGAAAGAAAAGAAAATTGCCCACTTAGCCCATTTGGGTGATGACTTGTCAGGTTTATTGTAGACTCTTAATAATGCACTTTTGTTGAATTCTGTTTCTGGCAAAGACATATTTTAAAATTTGTTAATTTCGGCTTTTTGGGCTGGTGAGAAGTGTGTTCCATCGCCTTAAACACACACCCACATGCAAACACATATGCATGCATACCGGACATTCCTAGTTGGTACCCATGTGCAATCACTTCATCACTCATAAAAAAAAGAAAAAACAATGCTATGCACACACAAACACACACACAGGTTTGCATCATGAAGCCATTTGCCAGTTTACAGTGATCAATCATGCTTGTTTAGGGTTTGCAGGTGACAGTCATATTTCTCTGTGGCTGCTGTCACATCAGTTTTACACGATTCAAAGGATACACTGAGCAGTGCACACAACACACAGACACACATGCGCACATACCTACAACACATTCAGAAGCACACGTACACAGCTGGACCAAAGCTGTGAAGGAATTAGAGGAATTTCACATCTGGTTCGAATATTCCCAGAGAGGCATTTCTTGGAGGTTGTGATCAAAGTCGGGCAGCCTTTCAAGAAACCAGTTAAAAACCTCAGTATAGTGAAGTGTAGAACATTGTTTTCAAGCCTGACGTTTACATGGAGGTCCTTCTCGTTACTGAAAGAATCTTAAAAAAGACCAGTTGAAGGTATGTCTAATGCTTCATATCATTTTATAGTGCCACATTAGGTTGACAACAGTATCACTCTTAGAAATAAGGGTTCTGAAGTTGTTCTTCATGAAAGGCTGAGGTTCTAACCAGAACCATTTGCTTCTGAGGAACCCTTTTTCTGAGAAAGGGTTTGTCGAGGGTTTATAGTGCTTGGGTAAGACTAAGTGTTCCATTAAAAATACTTTTCATCCAAAGAACCGTTTTTGGAACATCTTCCAGGATTATTGAAAGTCTGGAAGAGCTCTCTCGTCAAGGGTTCTTTGTAGCATATAAGGGTTCTTGGTAGGACCCCTTGTTGGATTCTAAATAAAACCCTTAGAATATAAGAGGGTTCATGGTAGAATTCCTGGGGTATGTTGTAGATAAAAGCCTTGGAATATAAAAGGGTTCTTAGTAGAACCCCCTAGGTGGGTTCTAGATGAAATGATGAATACTACTTGAAATGATGAATATGAAAAGGCTGGTGATGGAACCCCAAAGGGGTTCTCTGTAAAGTCGTTCATTAGGGGTTTTGGGTGAAACCTTTCACAGATGTTTTTTGGATATAATCCCTTTATGTTGGGTTCTAGGTAGAACTCTCTGAAAGGTTTCTAACCTTTATAAAAGATTCAACTTTTTACCTTCTATAAAGGCTTCATATGGAACCCTTTCACAGGCCTTTCCCACCAACACAGAACTGTCCCTGTTCTGGTACAAGCACCTAATTTGAAACAATTCGCAGCATTTCCACCAGAAATGAACTGGTTCTGAACCTTAATAGTTGGTTCCCAGCTGGAACGAAAAAAGGTTTTCCTTGGCAGCCAAAGTGGGTGTGTTATATTCTGCAGGTTGTTGTGTGTTGTACAAGGCCCTCTGTTGATGATGATACTTGATTACAATGATTCCACTCAAAACTGGTGGAAATGCGATTTGGTTTACTAGATAGCACCATGGAATGAAACTGGTTTAAGACCAGAGCGTATTTGGTGGACATGGGCCCTCAAAGAGTTCTACCAAGAACCTAACATAAAATAAAATCTACCAGGAGCCACTTCTCTTATGGGGACAAGCGGAAGAACTCTTTATTTCTAAGAGTGTACAGAGCCAAATGCAGCCCAACAAATGTCCAAACTTTCTTTAATAATGACTCACCCCAGAGACTCTCAAATATGATCAGTGACTACAAACTCACTGTCGCGCTTTATTGAAAATCAAGATCATATCACTTTCACTCAGTTGCTCTCTGCCTGACTTAATCAACCTAAAAGCACATTTATAATGCACTTTTCTTTTATTGGGGAAATGTCAGAGTAGGCGTTGTCCCAAGATTAAGATGCCCAGCTTTCATCAGAGAAATAGCCCCTCCACAGCAAATCGCATTGTGTTCTCACTCAAATTCAATCAGTGGGATTGTGTCTGAACTTTTTCAACTCCTGAACTTTTCTGCCCTCTCTGTAATCACATTCCCATTCATATTGAATTATAAGCCGGAGGCGAGGGCGAGTATTAAACCCTAAAATCAACCCAATTTACCTAGGCGACACTCGCTCATACTACCTCAGTAAAAGCCTCGCTACACACGGACACGGACTATATACCGAAGAAGACTCGATTAGGTTTGTGCCGTCTTTCCTACCCGTGGTTGATTTTCTTCCTCAGACTCGAATCTATAATCCGCAAAGCGCCCTTTCAGGTGAAGTTAGCCTCTTGCTGCGGCTGTGTGGGGAGGCATAAGCCAGTTTGCCACACCGGATTACAGGGCGACAACGGTTGCAGCTCAGCACGGTTGAAGTGCCTCAGCGCGATAGACCAGCCTCTCTCCAGCTCGTCTGCTATCAGCGTTTAATGGTGCTGCTTTCTGTCACAGTCTGAAAGCACTTTGTTTATTTTTTTTGCTCAGAAAAGGGCCACAGGAGTCTTAGGGGTTAGAAAATTAACACCTGCAAAGCATCGACCCCGGCAGAACTACAGTGGAGTTTTTGAATGTGTTGATTGCCTTTGAATAGATGCCTCCCCCACACAGCCTCTGAAGCACCCTGATGTGATGTGACTGCTTTCTCTCATAAGCCTCATTGGTACACTGATGATGCAAATGACAGGACCACACTGTACACTCTTTTCAAGTAGCACATGATAAAGCAGAGGCAGCAATTAGGCACAGCTCTTTTCTTTGACAGAAAAAGCTTTTCATTAACAGAGCACAGACTGATTCTTGGATAGCTGCTGTTGCCTGACCATGTGAACATGGAACATTTGTATTCAAGAATACATTTTTCTGGTGGCAGTAATGAAAAAAAACACAGAACAACAAGGCATTTAGTGTAAAAATGAATGGAGTGAAAAATTCAAATATTTTATAAGCCTAAAAAATGACAGACACTTTGAGTGAACTTTAGAATCCTTGAAGGATTTGACAGGTGAGCCACTAGGGCAAACAGGTATATAAGATTATTTTGTTTTACTCTGTACACAAAGTCTAAGTATGTTTCTGGCAGATAAACCCTGAGTGTAACTGTCTTCAAAGAAAGTCACAGCAATTTTACAAATCCGATTCCAAAAAATGTTGGGATGCTGTGTAAAATATAAATAAAAACAGGATCCAGTCATTTGCAAATTAACTGTTTACTGACGGCGGTTTTACAATTTGTTCCCAAACCGATGTAGTAATATCCTTTATACAGTCTGGTGTTTCACAAAGTGGTGAATTGTCTGATCCTTGTTTGTGAGCCTATACCAACCCTGATGCCCATACCAACACATTATGTAATAACTCGCAAATTGTAATACATTTCTTTCCTTTATTATGTAATAACACCCATAATATCAAACACCGTATGTAATAAATGTTCAGCACCTTTTGTAATAAATTATTACATATTGTGTTGGTTATTATATACCGGAGTTGCATTTTTGATGAAAATGTTATAATATGGTGCATTATGTAATAACCAAACGAAATGGATGTTTTCAATCACAAATATAAAATTATCACCATGTTTATTTTATGCATTTTAACATGAATTGTGCTAATTCAGAATTTTATGAGAAAAACAATTAGCTCAGTTTGTAGTATCTTTGATTGGCCAAAACTATTCTTGAGGATTCATAGAGATATGCATATATGTATGTATATAGTGTTATACTGACACAAAAATACAAGTACACAAAAATGTCAGGACCCAAGAGAGACAAAAAATGGTTGCACAAGAAAACCACTATGTAACAGTAATTTTTTTTAAAATTCTCTTAGTGCCCAATTATAATATAATGAGGCAAAGAACATGTTCTTCACCGCTGTGGTTAACAAGAATATTTCCAAACGACTGCATATAATAATTTATTACAAAATGTGGGAATTTTTTTCACATATTGTATGAAAGCTGTTTATTACAAAATGCGGCAGATTGTTACAAAATGCTGATGTTATTACATAATGAAGTTTTTGTTAACATTTTGTCAACTTATTACACATACAGAGCCTCTTTCATATTCAATCATGATACTATCACCTCTTGCCAAATAACCTAATCGCCTGTGGAATGTTCCAGACAGCTGTTTTTTGACAATTCCACAGCTTTCACAGTCTTGTATGAACTTCTTTGCGACGTGCTGCCGTCATCAAATTCAAAATGAGTGTATATTTACTAAAATAATAAAGTTGATTTGGTAAAATATCAAATATAGTATCTTTGAACTGTTTTTAATTGAGTACATATCAAAACATTAGCAAATGATGACATTCTGTTTTATTAATGACACATACAGTGTCAAAACATTTTTGGAATCAGGGTTGTAATGTATTCTACACCTCTGTTCTCTCCAGGCTGCTGCAGAGCAGCCATATTGAATCCACTTTCATTGTCTTGCATCTTGTTGACATGAACGTTTGAACATTTCAGGACTCTTGGCTTGTTGGTCAAGCGTCTGGAGAGGGGAGGCAAGGCCGAGCAGCAGAGCCTCTTCCAGGAGAACGACTGTATCGTCCGTATCAATAACGGAGACCTGCGAAACATCCGCTTTGAACAGTAAGACGGTAGCCCACAGGACCCACTGCTGAGCTCTGGTGGTCAATGGACTTCCTGTGTGATTGGCTTTGTGGACCTTTGCTTCTTCCCTCTTCTTACACCTACAGTCCTGAACCCTCCTTTTTGCTGTTATCCTCTCTCCTCACGTCTTTTTAACCTCCTCTCTGCACTCCTGCCAGTGCACAGGCTCCTCTGCAGCCCGTCACTGTGCTAAGCTAACCTTACCCTATTAAACTCCTGTAGGTTGCACCCTCAATCACTGAAGCGGTCCCTGCAATCCTCTCAGCCTTTATTCCCCTGTGTTTCAGTAACAGCTCCACTGGACTCCTATTGTAACACCTTTCTCCCGCCTTCCATTGGAAGGAACGGGAATAAGGCTCCTAACATTCCTCTGCTTTTCAGCTCTCTTCACATTTTGTGCTTTCATTACCTGCCTAACCGAACCCACCTACTAACCCCCCTCCCTCCTTTCTAGATGCTATATGCTGCATGCATGCCTTCATGCTGTATGCATATATAATGTTGCCTGCTGAACACAATTTCAGAAATCCAGTGATGCATATATGTGTTCAATCTTATTTTCACCTGTCAGCATAAATGTATACTAAATAAGTGTATGTTTTCAACTTTGGCATGCAATTCTTATGGGATATAGAAGAGACCTATCATGCAAACAGCCGCCCACATAAGTTCACATAGAGGGGTATTATTATACATTTCCTTCTCATGGGACTTGCTTTAATATTTTAAAGGGTCTGTTCACCCAAATTCTATTTTGAACAACAGAAATGAAAATTAACTAAACCTTACCTCTTGTAGTATCCAGACATGCATATAGTTTGGGTTTTATTTGTTGAGGCTTTGAAATGTGTTTTAAATATCTGAGATTTTTCATCACCACCATAATACAATGGAGTTTAATGGAGTTGCACTTGAGTAGCAATATCTCAGACAGAAAAATACAACTGTACATTTTCTGAATACAACTTCCTCTCTTTTACTGAACTAAGACTAGCTTAATTTCCTTGTTAGCTCATCGTAAAACCCATCATAAAGTCCGCAGATTAACAAATGAAACTTGCCAGAACTCTCAGTGTTACTGTCTTGGTTAATTGTTCCACTGTTCCAACAAACACCAGCCATGGTTTGGTTGAAATAAATCCTTAATTCACTGAGTTAGATGAGAAAATATTCTGTGTTACTCTTATTCATTCTTGGGCTCTGTTCCACTGAATGCGAGTCTGTCCCTGAGAAGAGGTTGTCACTCATTTTGAGGAGGCAGACCAATTAACTGAATAAAATGACAGAAATAAGCCAAAAAAAAGTGGGACTTGCCAATTGCAGATAGCCAGTACATTAAATCGCCATACTATAGCAGATAGCTTTTTATATATTATGTATTATATATTAATTATATAATTTGGGTGAACCCACCCTTTAAATCCAGTCACATTATGATGTCCCCGCCAACCCTGCAGTTGAGCCATCTGTCAAGGATGTGACTAAGACTTACAGGCACAGTGGTGCTACAAGAGCATCAACAGTTGCTCTTGTTATTTAACAGTATTTTTATAAGGGGTCAGATTACATCTGCCACTCGGTTCTGGCTGAAGTCATAAAGATGCCAAGACAAGACCATCCTCCTCAGGGACAGTCATTAGTTGCTGGGAAAAATGGGCCTGGAATTTCACAATGAAGTTCTCCAGCAGGCCAAATTTTAGTTGTCATTCAGGGCGGGGCGGCAGCAATAGAAATTCTGGTGCTCCGGTATTTTCCTAACGTCCGTGCAGCTGTCACGGGGCGAGGGAAGAGCCATACCAAAGTCTGCTTTATTGAAACAGGTGGTGCTAACAAGGCTCCACTGTTACAGGGTGTTGACAGCCAACATAAGTTTCCATTCACACCTACTGTACATGAGCTCACACCGAGAGGGGGTTTAAAAGAGGATTTTCTGCAAACTATCCGACGGATAGAGGTCTCCTTCATCTGGAGCCAAATGAGGGGATTATGTGATGGGGCTGTCAGCGAGGGTTCAGTCTCTTTTTAGTGCCGCTCACGCTGGCAATAAGTATTAATTAACATGTCAGAATGTTCAGGTGGGCGAAGATAGATCTATATATACAGTATGGATGTGTATGTGTGTGTGTGAGAGAAGAGTAAGACATCGGGGAGTGCTTCTATAAGCAAGTTTGTGCAGACAACTATGAATGTATAGAGTTGTTGAAGAGTGGCTGAGAAAGGTATTTAGGCTAAAATCAGTCTCAAATCTCTCCCATAAACTTCCTTCTCTTTCTGTCCCAGAGCCCAGAACATGTTCCGTCAGGCCATGCGCTCTCCTGTCATCATGTTCCACGTGGTGCCGTCATCAATGAAAGCCCACTATGAGCAGCTGTCCCACGCCGAGAGGAACCCGGCGTACTCCTCAGGTCGTTTCAGCCCCGACTCCCTGACTGGAAGCACCGTCTCTGGCATCGACCACACCCCACAGAGGATGTCCCGACATGGTTCCCAAAGTCACCCGCACTCTCATCCGCATCCTCATTCCCATACTCACCCAGAGCAGACTGAAGGCTACCCGCCTCTGACTCACCCAGCGGTCTCTGCTGCCAAGCCTCCGACAGGACACACCCACTCACCTCAGAGAGGGCTGAACTCGACGCCAACAGCAGGATTTACCAAAAAAGTTGGGAGGAGACTCAACATCCAGTTAAAGAAAGGTGAGCCAAGGATGGATTACTTTAGTGCCCAGAGATGTGATCGTATCTAGAAGGGGGAACCCTCGAGTTGCCAAAATCTAACAAATTTTATATGTGTTGTTTCTTGGTTGTGTACATTGTACAAGCTAAGTATGTTTTAGAATTTGACAACGCTGTGGTTATGTGTGTCTGGAATTTCCACCTAGACATGACCCAGAGAGCCAATGCTCATTTGAAACAAGTTTTAATTTAATTTCTTTCAATAGACAGATGCAGGTTACCCTTTTAAAATCTTTTTGCTTTGTGCTCCAAATACAGTTGAGCAAACTTGGTGCCCATTGGAACCCTGATCAACTTTCTCCTTTCTGGTTTCCTGTACTTAAATATGCTTTGTTGGAAAGTAAAGTAAAATGAAGATGGTTGAAAGATGTTGCTGGGGAATCTGTAAAAGCCACATATAATAGTCACATTTTATGTAAGCTAAATAGTAAACTAGTGTTTTGCTAACATTAGCTAAGGAGAGATGTAGATTAGCTAACTGGTTAGCCAGCGTTTTGCTAACATTAGCTATTAAAAGTTAGCTAATGATTGGTGTAGATTAACTAGTGCTAACGAGCAAGACGAGCCTAGCACATAGCATATCTTAGTAGCTGACTGACAGTAGGTGATTTTTTAATTCTTAAAGTTTCCATGAAGTGACTAGCAGAGTGCTTATTGCTTATATGTTACCAAAAAAGTAACTTTTTGGCATTTTTAGGCCAAATACTAGTATATCTGTCACACTTAGCACAATACAAATGTGATACAAACACTTAAACATTGATTTTGACTGTAGATTGACCCGGTTTGTTTCGTTCAGCCTTCACTGAATAGTCAGTATCTCTGTTAAGATATTTGAAACGTGTTTGGAACTTCCACCACCAGGAAAGTACTTTATTGTTATTGTAGAAAAAAAACATCTCAGCCCTGACATGATGTACTGCATCATTTTGTTTTTGAAGTATCATCTGATTCTTTCCAGAGGGTCTGTGAAAATCTGTCCTCATGCTTTACATTCCGCTGACTTTCAAATATGAGAAGGATGCTTTGTATGTTCCTAGCCATTCCATACCAACTGAATAAACAAGCAATTTCCCCATTCCTGGCACCTCAAAAACATGTGTAGGAACAGTTTGTTGAGGAATGGCTCAAACATGGAAGCATGCAGAATATGAACAATGATGTAACAGGCTTAAAACCGTCCAGAGTTTACCATACTGATGTGAGCAGCGAGGTGACGAATCCAATAAAATGCAGAGAGTCTAGGAGGTGGAAACGCAGAATGAAAGGCGATGTTGGGAAGAAAACTTCGGGGACATCTCCTCTGTATGGGTTTTGACTGACAGCTGGCACAGGTGGTGCAAACCTCTGCCAACAGGATACCAGGTGTTGGTGCCAGGTCTCAGGGCCAGAGAGCTTGTTGCTAAGCAGCCGCTGGTCCCTGTGAGCTGTCAAATGCCACAGCAAAGAGTCTGACAGGGCTGCACCATATGCCCGTTGAAGTTTTCACCCAAATCTGTTCCCTCTCTGGTGGCTGGAATCAAGCCAGAACATAAAACATAAAAACATCCAGCTGGTTGTTGCATATTCCGTCCCCGCCTGATTGCTATTTCCACTTGTTCCTTCATCATAGTTTATTCTTCTCACTCTCATGTCTCTGCTTAGTCATAATACCCAGAATACACTGCTTTCTGTGCCTGATATTCCAGGAGATCTGTTATGTTCTCAGTCAAAGATGTTATCTTTCCTCATTCCACCTCTGTTTGCTGTTGTTGGAGCAGACACTTTCAGGGATTAACAGCGACTCCCAAGAGGCCGTTTGGCTCATCTGTTTTGTTTTGAGTACCGACTTTAGCCCACAGCTTTGAGCACAGATTAAACCCCCCGTATTGTTTATGTGCTTGAATCAGACACCGGTCTCCTCGCAAATCCCGGGGAGTATCAAAATCAATCAAGGAATCCCATTCTGCAGAGGAAATTGCTTAGGTATGTCTTAATCAAGCTAATGCGAGTTTAAAAGATCCTCCTCCCTGTTTAAAGCCAGCAACGCTATAAGCATTTACCGGTGAGTATAATACCGCACCTCGTCTGCCTGCGGGAAGTTGATTGGCTCATCAATGGAGGGGATTAGGTAGAGGATGTGAAACAGAATAGCTAAGTGTTCTGCTTTTCTTTGCATCAGCTCAGTCAGACAGGCTGTGAGGATTAGGGGCCAGTATTGTGATACAGCAAGGATGCTCATTATTGTTCTGATATTAACTTTGTTTTACAGTCTTCACACAGACATGTGATTTGGCACAGTTTATTTACAAAGCTCTCTGGAACACGTGCATGTTTTAAGTACCTTGATCAGAGCTCTCAGGGTGCATGATGTGGCCAGAAGTCATGATTGTGGAGGACAGATTTAAAGGGATGATTTGGATTATTTGAAGTGGGGTTATATGAGGTAATAGTCAATGAACTTATTGTACCTACAGTAGAACGTGAGCGACACGGACCCAGTTTAGAGAAGCAGAGAGGGGCACCAGAACAGAAGCTAAGCAGCACACTTCTGTGGACAGAGTCAGCAGCAAAACATATTTTAGCCACTCAAAAAAAAAAGAAGAAAAAAAAATCAATATTAGTTGGGGCTGATATGTATCAGTATCTGGGAGCGTATTGGCATATTTCAATGATCAGATATTGGACTAATGTCACAGATCCACATACTGATCAATATTTTGTGTAAGCACTGAAGGTCATGCCGACAATATAGCAATTACTTAGAGTATTCATTGCAATAAAATGGTCCCTGTCAGGTTTTACCATTAATATTACTGCTACATTAACATGTGTGCTGCATTTTACTGCTGTAGATGTTTAAGGTTGTGCCACTGTTAGCTACTTTATATGCTGTTGTGTAGCTTGATCTACAGAAATGCATCATATTCTATAAGATCATCATATGTCTCACTATTTGAGAATTTACGGTATGTTTTTTTAGAGAAAATGTGTATATTGAGATATATATATATATATAGTATACTGGGAAATAGCTTTAAAAAATATATTATTTATAAGGTATATTGCTCAGTCCTACTTTAAGTGTGAACTATAATTACTTTGCTGAAGCCAAAGTAACCTTTTTAAACATAAAAGTCACATAATAACACAAATGTATCAAGGCAGTGACTAGCAACTCCGGTGTTCTGCGAGATAAAATTAGTGATATTGCCAGTGGAATGTGGTTCAGCAAGAGAGACCGATATTTTGCTTGTGTAACAGTGGTGTCCTAATGGAAAAAGACTGTGTGACACCAAGATAAAGTGGTAAAAATATTCTAAATATAGTGTACACTTTAAACTGCCATTGCATTTTTAGGTGGACCTTTTGGAAAATGTCTTTTTTTGCTGGCCCTGTCCACAGCAGTACATTGCTTAGCTTCTGTGCTGGTGCCCCTCTCTGCTTCTCCAAACTGGGAGTGTTTCAACCGCCATCTACTGTAACTAATACACTGACTATTAATAAATACCTCATACAAGCCCAATCCCAAAGCCCAGTACTTATGTGTTGTGAACTATCCCTTGAAGTGAGTTGATCATTCTCTATGTTGAATAAAACAATGACACCTGAGTTACCCCTCCATAACCACAGGCGGTGCAATATGTTCTCACCAGAGGTTGTTTTTCAGTTTCCTGCTTCAATTAAATATCAGGCAAAAGTATTAAAAGTCTTGAGGCTGTACTTAACTTACTGGCACCATGTAATTGCACGTACTTATTGTACAGTATAGTCCAACTTTTTACTTTAAAAGTTGCCTTGCCTCACAATATATCCAACTTTAATTATTCACTATAAACCTACTTGAGCTCTCTGCTGCTGACAGGATGGAGGATTTCTCTTCATTTCCTGTATTTAACTTGCTTAATAGTAGGAAATTGTTTGTTTGTCTGTCAGGATTATTGATGACATGAGATACAGGCCTGTGCTTCTAATGGTTCATAATGATACACTCCTATGGGGTTTCAGGCAAAAATTGCTAAAGTACACAAACAAAATCACATCCTCCTACATAAACATAGATTAATAAGTGCAAACAGATTAGCAACAGCTAAAGTTATTGTTTACTGTTAGTGCCAGGACACAGTGAAAATCATTAGCATGCTTTCTCCAAATAGGTAGAGCTGGAAACCTGGTGAAGGGGGATTACTTGTGTGTTTTGCAGTGTTTACTCTAAGTTGTAGAGCTGTACCTGACTCAGACTTTTTTCAGCAGATGTGCCAGGAATGGGGGAATTGCTTGGATCTTCATGTAGACTTTCAAGAAACACTTGATTGAATTGGCAGATTTTTAAATGGGGTTCAGTGGGATGTTCAAGGTGACATAATTTAGGAAACATACCACGTTAAAGCCTGGTTTATACTCCCAAACATGTTTGGTACAAAATGATGCAGAAAGGAAAGCTCCAATAGTGTTGCCTCCTATTCGGAGAAGGGGAAGGACAATTATTAAGAAAAAAAAGGGGGGGAAAAAAGCATGGTACTCTCAGATCTGTTATATTTCCTGCATTTTGGACTCTGTTTTCTCAAAGGTTGCTGTGTCCAGACAGAGCAATTTGTCAATGGTACAAAATTTGCATAGTTTAACTTTAGTGAACTCTGGATAAAGGCAAAGGCAAACTTTTGCTGATATAAATGCTAGTGTCAGGGTTTCATCTATGAAATTAATAGCAAAGGTTCTCAGTACTGATCGGACTGTTTGTCTCTATTTTCCCCTACTTATAAAACCTCAAGACAGATCCTGATGACCTATCTTGTTATCGAAGTTGTCATTTGATGACAGCTTAAACAATTGCCTTACGTCAAATTTAATAATATTATCTGACATTAATGGAGGCGCATTTTGTTTCAGGTAAGGCAAACCGCCTCCACTGTACAGTGCTGCAGGAATCACAGGGCCTCATTTAACAGACTTACAATTGATTTTGATCATAAGTAAGGGTTATGCATAAAAACGTTTTAAGCAGTCATTTATAAAGCCTGTCTTTAACATGGAAATGATCTTATCTCAAAGCAAAATCTAGGCTTAATGACTTTTCTGCTAGTTAATATAGAGGTATTGCAGTTAGGGAGATGTATGTGCCCAAACCTCAGGTGAACTTTGCATTAGTTTTCTGAACAATGTGATTGGAATTAAAGGTGCGAGGAGTTAATTGCGACCGACTCTCAAGCTACATGTTTGGCTTTGTTTGTCAGCCCACTGTTTTCTCCACTGTATAATAGGTGTTGCCTGGCTTCAATCTCTTCTACTATTGCTGTGATCTTGTCTTCCAAGAAGTTTCTCTTTTGGTCCATGGCTGTTCCTGTCTAATTGTAATGCAGGTGGCATCAATTTTAAGTTAATTTGTGATTTATATATCAGAGGAGTATAAGTTACAAATAGGCTTGTTAGAACCTACTCAAGCAAGATTTTTTTTAGTCAGTATCTTTTATGGTTCACATGTAATAACACCATCAAACATTATTGTTAGACTAACTTCAAGTATAAATCTAAGAACCTCCACTCTTGATCAAACAGCGCACTTCACTTTGACATGAAATATCTTAAGCACTTAGCACTATTATTACCTAAACCTACATCAGATCCAGGAGCGCTGTACCAGCCCAGTATGAACTTATTCTCAGGAGCTTGAGCTGCAGCAGAGGGAATAGAGGAGCTTCTGCCTTAAGATAAACCCAGATTCCATCATAAAAGACCTGCTTTTCCCACAGGTCCTGAGGGGCTCGGCTTCAGTATAACATCACGGGACGTTCCCATTGGTGGCTCGGCACCCATCTACGTGAAGAACATTCTGCCTCGGGGAGCTGCCATCCAAGATGGCCGCCTCAAGGCAGGAGATAGGTTGCTGGAGGTGAGTGATACTAACACAGCAGTTCATATGTAGTGTAATCTGTGATAGTGTAATGTATATCACAGCTCAAAGACCTCTTAAGTACAAATATTTTTAATCCGTCAGAAATACCTGTCATCTGTTAAATTTAAAGTGTAACTAATTAATTAATCGGGTAACTTTTGATATGGAAATTGAGCATCCTGGAATTAAATCAAAGAACATGTTTTTATGCTCTGTCTTTTGCCGCAAGATGGGAATAGCTTTTGAAGTTCGGTTTATCCCACATTGCAATACATTTGCATAAAGGATTTCAGTGTGCAGTGCTGAATCTGTGGCGCTATTGCACAAAACTTTGAATCCTTTGATCCACAGGTTTATTTATCACTCTAAGCTTTTTTTTTGAAATAATGATGAAATTACTGGTTGATCACTTTGTTAGACTCCAACTTCGGAAAAAAAACTCAGTGAGGATTTGCTGTTTGTCTCTAATGTTTTGTGTCTAAGCGACTAACTGGAACAACCATTTTTGAAATTGGTCCAGTACTGAGAAAGAGAGCTACAGCAGGCAGAAGCGAAACTAAGCTACAACTTTATCCCTCCAAGCAACTGTGCACCATCAAAATAAGTCCTCTAAAAGTGCTTGTTTTTACCACTGACAGGATCTTATTATCAGAAGACATCTGACAGACATTTTGCAAAGGATTGCCACTGAAGTAAACTTTTTCAGGAAGAGTAGGATACGTTTTGTTTTATTGCTCTCACCAAACTAACCAGACTCCCTTTGCAAAACTGTAAGTTTAACATCCTCATATTCAAACTTGACATAAACAAAAACCACACCAAAAATGTCTCTGCTTGTCTTTCCACTGTTAAAACAACAGCCTCTCAGTGGCAAAAATGAGCACTTTTAGGCCCTGTTCAGACCTGGTATGAACATGCATCCTGGGTGATATGATCACAAGTGGGTAGCTCTAAGTACAAGGATTCAAGGATTTTATTGTCATTTTCACTGTGCATTTACATACACAAGAGAACGAAGTGTGAACACACTCAGGATGGATTTGAGATCCGACCACTCAGACCACAATTCGTAATTTGGGCCTTCTTGTGAGTTCGGCAGGTGTTGTAAGTTATGTCTTTCTTTGTGGAAAAAAAAACCATTGTGTCTTTTCAGCCCAGGGTTAAAAACAACAGTGCATTTTGCAAGCATGTTTATTTGCATATGGAGCGGGGAACTGACAGTTGGTCACAAGTGGTCATTCAGGATGCACCTGGAGATGCCTCTTAATGCCTAAGAGCTGTCCACTTGTGATCAGATCACCCAGAACGCATATTAATACCAGTCTGCACAAGGCCTTGGACACAAAAATATAGAAAAAATACAGTCCATCAAGTCACCCTTTAAAACATTAATCCATGCAGCCTGACTAGAAACTAAAGTCAGTCACTTTGTCTCCTGTACAGGTGAATGGAGTTGACCTGAATGGGCGAACCCAGGAGGAGGTGGTGTCTCTGCTCAGGGCGACGCCCATGGGTGGAGCTGTGGGGCTGCTGGTTCTACGGCAGGAGGACACTTTCCTCCCCCGAGAAGTGGTACGTTTGTCATTTTCCACCTCCCTCGAAACATTCCTTCAACTCTTCATCCTGTCAGTATAATAACATCTCACATCATGACGCATATACAGTCCCCCGATGCATGGATAAGTATAGGTTATGGGTTTGTGCTCAGGCATACGTGCAAGAGTGTCTGTGTGTGCGCTCCTGCACTGTCACAAGTGCAGTTAATCCCCACAGCGAGCACGGTGTTGTCTTCTCATTTCCCAGCTAACACAACACGCTAGCCGAGCATGCAGATTGATTGTCCCGCTCCGTCGCTGCACTCCTCTCTATTATCAGGCTGCGGCTACCCTCAGAGGAAACCTGTAGAGCTCAATCTTTTCTCTTTATCTCCTTCGCCCTCTCACTTCCTCTCACTTTCACTCCATCTCTGTCTTTCTTCGTGTGTCACCCTCCCCTCTTTGCTCCTTTCATTCTCATTCACCGCTTCCCTTTGTTAGGTTACCTCCTCTGTCTCTGTATTTCCATCTCTCTGGCTGTGTTTTGCCTCCAAGCTGACTTACTAGATTGATGGATGTGGGGATGAACAGACAGACGCAGGGCAGGTAGTAGGCAGAGAGTGAAAAACACACTTGGCTTGAATATCAATCAGGCAACATCCTTGCACATTACACTTAGTGCTGTCAGGCGATTAAAAAATTGGAGAGATTAATTAATTATGATCTGTAATTAATTAATCTAATTAATCTCTTTTTTTAATCTCAACTAAAAATTGCTGAGAAAAGCCCTCAACTTGAGGTATTTTCATTTAAATTCATTACATTATTGTGGTAGAGGACAAAAGATTGATATATAACAAAAGAAAAGTGGCTTTA